>JASDQU010172784.1:9655-20932 GCA_032191745.1 Picea mariana
CCTTTTGCTTCTGCAAAGCAGATCTGGAAACTGCTGTCCAATATCTCAATTTAGATCTGCCCCTAAGTCTAGGAATTTCATCATTTGCTGCATATAAAACTAAACTTATAAATCTGCCAATATTTCTTTGAAATTGATCCTAAAACAGATTTATATTAAGTCCATTAACCCGTCACTTATGATCATATATCTTTGGACTTAGTAAAGATAGGGAAGCCCCCTTGTGTTGGTAATAAGCCATCCTGAAGTGAGGGAAGAGGGTGCTAAGGTGATAATGGTGACTTTTCCGAGTTCCACTTGAACTTTCAAGTTTCACTTGGTGAGGACTTTGCAGCTAGGGTGAGTTTAAGTGGTAACACTTCGTGCATCTCAAAATGATTTCCATAAGAAAATGACTCTGCTTCTTTCATTAAAAAACTATGAGAAGAAAAAACAAACTCTCTCAAATTATAATCTAGAAAAGCTACCTAATTAATAACAACCAGTTGGCAAAGTGCTGAAACAATAGGTCCAAAATCTGGATCAATATAACAGTGCTCCATCCAATCATCAATGTGGCATATCTAACATCTCTACAATACTAAGAAGTTTGGCTGGAGTTATGCTAAGAAAGTCAATTARCATTGTTGGTGGCTTCCTTTTTGTACTTGATCACTATGTGGAATTGCTGCAGATAAGAAGCCTATTGGGATGGCGATGTTTTTGAATTTTTGTCTGAGAATTCAAKAATTGTAGTGATTGGTGATTAGTATGGAAGATAGCCTCCTTGCCAAGCAAATAATGACGCTACTGTTTTAATGAGTGAACCAATGCATATAACTCTTTGTCATAGGTGCTTTAATTCAATTCAACTTGTAACAAAGTTCTTGAATGATAGGCATAAGTACTGCACATATGGCACATTGAGAAGCATCTTTCATATCAAAACGCTGTTGCAAGTCAAGGAGAGCCTAAACTGGAGTAGAGCAAAGAGCATCGTTCAACATCTAAAAAGTTTCTAGTTTCACACTGTGGTCCTCACAAAAAGTCGTTTGACTACTTATCTGATGTAGAGGTTGAGGTATATGAGAGGAATGATGGTGAACTTCTTGTAGAAGTTCATACCTTCCAAAAGCTCTTCAAGTGTAAAACTATAGTAGGAATGGGCCATTCTTTGAGCACCTCGACTTTATCTGGATCTGCATGAACTCCATGTTCATGTCTGAAAAATCCAATGTATTTTACAGTAGTTTGGCCAAAGAAGGATCTTTTCATCTTGGCTCAGAGCTTGATCTGATGAAGCAGATCAAACACTACCTGCAGATGTTGCATATGGTCTTCCCATGTTTTGCTCTAAACAAGAATATCATCTAGATAAACTACTATGAACTTACAAAGATGAGGCTTGAAAACATGCGGGTTCTCATGAAAGTATCTGGTGCATTGGTAAGACCAAAAAGCATTACTAACCTCTCATACTGTTGAGATTCACAAGAGATGGAAGATCAAAGATGAACCAACCAGCAAACCTCTTTTCAATCAAAGATAAAACAGCAGTAGCAAATCAGCACTAAGTGTACTTAGAAAGAGGGCACTAGTGTGCTAGATAGAGAGAGCACAAGAGTGCTTAGAGAAAGAGAGACATAGCCATTAAGATTAGTGCACCAAAGAGAGATAAACAACCATAACCAAAGGACTATAACAACCAAAGAGAGCACAATATGGAGATGGTACAACCTGTTTTGGCCCATGAATCTTTAAAATCCTTAAAGTATTCCTCTATGAATGAAACCTCTTTTTGCAAAAGAGATACTCTCAAGTCATGCATACTAGGGCCTTTAAAGCCCTTTCCCACAACAATAACAGAATCTCACATAGGTTTGTAATAAGGTGAGTGGGCAACATTGAAGGGGATATCTGCATCATACCACCATTTAGCTATGTATTCAAAGCAACATCTTTGTATTGCTTCTTCCAATGGTTATCTAAGGTGGATTGAGTTTGACTTGGTTGAGACTCGAGAGGGACTAGTAGAGTTGGAGGAAGGTGTAAAATAACTTTGAATGTTCTTCTTTTTAGGCTATCTATCAAGAGGGGGGAGAACATAACAAAATGGATCCATAACATTGGTAGAAGGGATAGAGGAAGAGCCTTCAAATTCAACTCTAGCATTTGCTCTCATTGCAGCAAGTTGCCTCTTCCTCTTGTTCATTATTTATCTTCTTTTACCTAGCCTTGTTTTCTTCAAAATTCTCAAACTGATTTTGCAATTCCACTCTAATCCGTCCAATCACCTCCTTTGGTGCACCACATGGGGAAATTTGGCCTCTTACACCAGCCAAGTGTTGTTCCAACTTTCAACCTATGAATCCCGCCCCCCCTTTTGTGTGTTTTTTTGCAATACATTTGTTGATTAACAAGATCAACATGGATCCATGCAGGGTCTTTGTCTCTTGGGGCCGTGGTAAATGGAAATAAATCTTCAAATTCAAAGATGCAACATTGCAAACTCTATTTTAATATGAAAAGGTCATACTTCAAACTTCAAACTAGTAGAAGGTTGAAAGTACAAAACTTTAAAGACAGATTTCAGATTTGCAATTTAATGAGAAAAAAACAGGGATAAATTTATCATTTAACTGTTAATGTATCTGGGTGAGAAGAGTGGGCAGTGGGCACAAGAATCTGATCCAGATCGCCTCCAAGCTTGAAGATGGGCTGTAGCCACCTCACTTAGATACCAAATCCACCACAAACAGCCCAAGATAATTGCCAAACAAGCTCTGAGCTCACTTTAAATCACTGGTCTTCAATGCTGCTCCAAAACTCCAAATGCTCAATGAGAGGTGTGAGGCAAATAGAGGGGGTGGTCTCTTTATAGTTTTTTTGGTAGGGTTTAAGTTGCTAAAAATTAGGTTTTATGTACTTTTAAAAAAAAATGACTTTTTCAAGCACAGTTTGCCACGGTGGGGTCCAGGACTGACTTGGCTAAGTAGGTATGGACTTGGCCGAGTTGGGTTGGTTTGGTATTGAACTGGCAGAGTCATGCCTTGACTCGGCCGGTTTGATACCAAATTGGTCCCTTGAACCGAGCTGATAGTTGAGTCAAAGCGGTCAGGAGTCAACTCGTTCGAGTCTGAGTCAGTTTGGTCTGACTTTTAAAATACTGATGTGAATGTTCAGAGTTTATGCTTAGATAGCTTTAAAGTTTATTGTACTACCCTTTGCTGTGTTACTAGATCTGCAACCCTTATGTGTAGGACTCGTGGATCTGATCCAGAGTGCTTAGATAGCTTTATTTTACTACCTTTTGCTGTATTATTGAATCTGCAACCCATATGTGTAGGATCCTTGGTTCTGATCTGCATCCGGAGTCAGATCCACTGGGATTTGTCCAGGATCCATCATGGAAGCAGATCCCTCGGATAAGGAAACAGATCCTGAAACTTCCAGTTCTTTTTTGACCCACTGATCCCCCCAAAAATTGACTTTTTAATGAAAAATCCCAAAACCCTTAACCCCATTCCTGGTCAAGGTCTGATCTATCCTTATGTCAAGATCTGCTCTTTAGGTGTGATCTATCAAAGTCTGATCTCAAGGTCTGCTCTCAAGGTTTGATATATGATTATGGTCATGATCTGCTATCAAGCTTTGATCTATCCTTATGTGCTAGTTTGCTGCTCACTTCACCCACACTCTTATTTAATGCTGCCATAGCCTTCAAGAAAACAACTCTATCCACTACTGATATGGACAGGGCTCAAAAAACGCTTTTATGACTTGTTTCATGCTCATGATGAAATGGTCTTGAAAATGATCAATTATCAATGGTAGTTATTGTTGATGTTTGGGGTCTGGACAACATCAGGAAGACATTCTTCCATATATATATATATAATATGACATAATATTAATAATACAAGGTATAAATATATATAATAAATAAGTAGTTATTTATTATCCAAGGGACATATCCTTTCATGGATGGCCACCATATGTTCTCTATACATGGAACACTCATCATTGTAATAATACATCGATCATATATCATCACATATTATCTCATATAGAAATATCAACATGGTATCAGAGCAGGTTGCCTAGGTGTGACTCCATCATGGGAGAGCCTAGGAAGATGAGAGTCTAAGAATTTTGCCTATGTGTACTTAGGAGTAGGAGTAGAGAGAGTAATGTGCTTACTTGTGTAGATCAATCGCTATGAAGCAGAGGAACAAATATTGAGGAGGAACCCGTGTGGAGAGAAGTGTTTCCTCTTGCCGCTTAGAGAGTTCGGAGTCGTTGCATTGATGGCGGTGGATCCGCTAGGGACCACCATTGACAGAAGGAGTGATCTAAATCTGGTTCATCAGATTATCCATCAAGTGTCGTATCAATGAAACTCCATGAGACCCAGAGCGTGGCGGGTAAGTCGGTGATGCCCCACCCTTGCTGGAAGTTATTCCGCCTGCTGAAAATCAAAGGAGGGCATAGTGGGTTTCAAAGCCGGGTATTCAAGGCTCCTGGCAAGTTCAAAACCTTGGCGTTTTGCAGTCGTGGGCTCATCGACACTGGATTCGTCAATGAAGAAAGGAAAGACACCAAGATTCTTCTCTTCAGTGTCGATGCGCAGAGTATCACCTTTGATGCTATTGTTAAGAAGAATGAGAATGCATCTAGGACCATGTATTCTTAACTTAGGGATCTCGTGCACAAGCTGGGGAACGAGGTTGGTGGATCCAAAATAAGGATGAAGAAGGCCGAGAACGAGCCCGCAGGGATTCGAAATCCCTTGGAGTTGAGCATCCAGTCTATGTTGAAGGACTGCAGAATGAAGAACGTGTGTTGTTGCACGTTTTTCTTTTATATGTGATTCCGCAGGAGAATATGAGTATTATTCTCATAACAAATTTGATTCCCTCGAACTGTTCGTCCGAGCAAACTCTCCGGCTGCTCGTTGAAAGTTGTATCCATGTGCGTAGATTCAATATTATTTATACATATTTGATGGGAGTTAATGTCGGTTTTGCTGGATATCATTATCTGTCTATGAAAGCCAATGGAGATGGGGGCATGTTTTGATAGAGATCTCTTTGGACTAGCCATGTTATTGCTCGCTAGTGAAGATCCACCATTTGAGATTCTAACTTCTTTCAATATTGAACGGGAGGGTCCTGTGTGGACTAGTAGGAGAGAATGTGGACTTCTTCCTGATGTGCCTCAGATGGTCAGATGAAGGAACCGAGACATTGGTTTCACGAGGAAACCTCGATATGTCTTGGGGGACATTGGTTTCATGAGGGAACCTCGATGTGTCCTAGAGATGTTTGAGGCAACATCATGAGACGTTCTCCCCGGAGGGTCTTGTATGGACTACTAGGAGGGAATGTGGACTTCATCTTGATGTGCCTCAGACGGTTAGATGAAGGAACCAAGACATTGGTTTCACAAGGAAACCTCGATATGTCTTGTGAGACACTAGTTCCATGAGGGAACCTCGATATGTCTTAGACATGTGTTCCACGAGGGAACCACGAGATGTCTTAGACATGTGTTCCATGAGGGAACCACGAGATGTCTAGTATGGACACAGTGCATGAGTGGAGCCTAAGGTTGGACACTTCAGGATATTTGGGTGTCCAGTATACATTCATGTACCCAAGGAGAAAAGGACCAAGCTAGACCCTTCAGGCAAAAAGGGTACATTTGTGGGGTACAATGAGTCTTCGAAGGCATACCGGATCTACATCCCTAGTCAGAGATAGATTGAGGTGAGCAGAGATGTTACCTTTGAGGAGGAGGTAACCTTCAAGAGATCTAGAGGATCTCACATGGAGATTGATAGTGAGAGACATGAAGAGATGGTGCCTTCTCCCCCTCACCCTCCAACAGTTCAGAGGGAGATAGTTGAGCCTATTGATCCAATTGATCCCGTTGATCCTGTAGATCCAGTTGATGTTCCCAGAGATATTGTAGTAGGTCGGAAGAGACTTGCATGGGCTCGTCAGACTCTATAGGAGGCAGAAGGACATGTAGCTCCTCGTGGCACCTTCCGAGATTGCAAGAGACCTCAGAGATATCCGTGCTATGCCGCAGCTATGAGCCACATCATTGATTCTGAGCCTTTCTGTTATGAGGCATCTAGTCAGCCAGTATGGAGAGATGCCATGATGGAGGAGTATCAATCCATCATGAAGAATGATGTGTGGGATATTGTTCCGAGACCTGAGGGTAAGTTTGTAGTGACTTCCAAGTGGATCTATAAGATCAAACACACAACTGATGGAAGCATCGAGAAGCACAAAATGAGATTTGTTGCTAGAGGATTCTCTCATGTGGGAATATATTATGAGGAGACATTTGCTCCTGTTGCTTGATACACTTCTATCCGAACGATTATTTCCCTTGCAACATCCATGGGTTGGAGACTACATCAGATGGATGTGAAGACAACCTTTCTCAATGGAGAGATTGAGGAAGAAGTATACATCGAGCAACCAAATGGTTTCGTGATACATGAGGAGTCTCATGTGTGCAGGTTGAAGAAGGCCCTGTATGGACTCAAGTAGGCACCTCGAGCTTGGTATGCGAGGATTGATGGACACCTGATGAGTTTGGGCTTTGACAAAAGTGTCGTTGATCCCAACCTGTACTATAAGACTGTTAATGGTGAGTCCCTGATTTTGGTCCTTTACGTTGATGATTTATTCCTCACCGATACAGAGCCTTATTGCTGAATGCAAGTATGCGTTGGCATCCGAGTTTGAGATGAAGGACCTTTGTATGATGCACTACTTCTTGGGACTAGAGGTGTGGTAGAGAACTGATGAGATCTTCCTGAGTCAGGGGAAGTACACGGTTAAGATATTGAGAAGTTTGGGATGCTGAATTGTAAGCCCATGGCTACACCAATGGTGATGAATCTAAAGAAACTAAGTGTGTCTTCTTTCGATTTTGATGAGATTGATCTGACACTGTACAAGAAACTGATTGGATCATTGATGTATTTGGTTAACACCAGACCAGATATTTGCTATGCAATGAGTGCATTTAGCCAGTTTATGAGTCAACCAAGACAAACACATTGGATTGTTGCAAAGCATGTATTGAGATACCTGCGAGGCACAATTGGACATGGTCTGAGATATACTTCCAGTATTGACATGAGATTGTAGGGATATACTGACTCTAATTGGGCAAGGAGCGCAGTGGACAGGAAGAGCACCTCTGAGTGTTGCTTCACTTTGGGATATGCCAAGGTTTCTTGGTGTAGTAGGAAACAAACTTCTGTGGTTTTGAGCACCACAGAGGCAGAGTACATTGCATTGAGTGTGGCAGTCTGCGAAGCAGTGTGGCGTCGCAAGCTCCTTGCATATTTATTTGGACATGTGCTGGATTCCACTGTTATTCATTGTGATAACGAGAGCTGTGTGAAACTCTCAGATAATCCAGTGTTTCATGACAAATCGAAACACATCGAGATCAAGTACCATTACATTTGAGACATGGTGCAGAGGAAGGCAGTACTGGTGTAGTACCTTCCTACAGATGAGCAGGCTGCTAATGTTCTTACCAAACCCCTTACCAGGACGAAGTTTGAGTACTTCCATGACAGACTTGTCGTGGTAGAGAATGCCTCCCTCGTTGAGAGGGAGTGTTGATGTTTGCAGCTTCCTAAGACATTCTCCAGATCGCACTCCTCTGTGACTGAGTTGAGTTGATCTGTGAGGACACTTATCCGAGAGGGATAAGTGGGTTTGGGCTTATAGCCCAACATCCCTTGTGGAGAGCACATGAGGACACGTCCCTTGTGGAGAACACATGAGGACACGTCAAGGGAGTTGACCTTGATGTCACACATTATGGGGAGTTGACCCTAGTGTTTCTAGAGGGAGTAGCCTCTAGAAGTCCACATGGGAGTTCCATGTGTGACAGACCTTTTGCTACTACGGTGGTTGTGTACTACTGGCGGAGACTGTGTCTTTGGACAATAGCTGTGTACTACTACGGTGGTTATGTATCACTGACGGAGACTACATGTCTCTCGACAGTAGCTGTGTGCTACTACAATGGTTGTGTACCACTGGCAATGAATGCGTGTCTCTGGAAAATAGCTGTGTGCTACTATAGTGGTTGTGTACCACTGACAGTGACTGTGTGTCACTAGACAGTAGTTGTGTGCTACTAGCAGTGGTTGTGTGCCACTAGACAATAGTTGTGTACTACTATGGATCAACACAGTCGTGTTCTATTGGATGGCATTGTAGTAGCTGTATGCTACTAGCTGACTGTCATGGAGACTACCAGATCACTTGGAGCAACTGTGTGCTGCTTGATCGCAGAGATTGTAACAGATCATTCGAGCTATAGATGGCATGGTAGTAGCTGTGTGCTACTAGTTGATTACAGAGTAGTCAATGGACTACTAGATGAAGACATCATGGAAAAATACCTCCCTAGCTAAGAGGGAGTGTTGATGCTTCAACATTGGGCAGATATTCTCCCAGGATTGGTCATGGTGGTTTGACCAGTGGTGAATGGCCCAAGTGTAGTCTTCAAAGAACAAAAGACTCAATGTGCTAGTGTTCCTCCAATGTGTGGAAACATTGGGTAGAATTTCACCCACAGGGGTGTACCTGTAGTGAATGTCCCAAGTAAGCATTGGGTGGACCTTCTCTTAGATTGGGCTACAGAGCAAGGGAGATAGGATACATTTATCACAAAGGTGTACTTGTGGTAAATTGGCCTAGGAGTAGTCCTTCCTTGATCATGACAAGGAATAATATAGACTCGAGGTGCTTTCCACGTGTCAGTTAGCATCAGGCTAACATTCACTCACAAGGGTGTACCTGTGGTGAACGACCCTGGTGTAGTCTTTGTCCTAGTCATGGTGATTTGACAAGGAATGATAAAGACTCAAGATGCTAGATTCTATCACATGCGGACTCAGAGTGAGCCCGATCTCAGAGAGAGTCAATTGGCTTAGAGGGAGAGCCGTAGAAGGAGTTTCCCCTCGGTTTAGGTGGGAGAGAGACATCTCCCAAGACTGACAGACAAGTGTCATGAGTCTAGGGTGAAGTTTGTATACTTCAGAGACAAGCTTTGGCATGATGAAGAATGTCTCCCTCGTTGAGAGGGAGTGTTGATGTTTGGACAACATCGGGAAAAAATTCTTCCATATATATATATATATATATAATATCATATAATATATGATATAATATTTATAATACAAGGTATAAATATATATAATAAAGAAGTAGTTATTTAATATTCAAGGGACGAATCCTTTCATGGATGGTCACCATATGTTCTCTATATATGGAACACTCATCATTGTAATAATACATCGATGATATATCATCTCATATAGAAAAATCAACAGTTATAACTTATCAAATGATCAGTTATGGTACATGGATGATTAATAGTAATATGCATGATAACTCTCTATTTCGGTCCTAACTTGTAGTTCTACTGTTGTGATTCCTGAATGGTTTTGATTCTTAACTCCTTTTTTATTAATTATAAAAATGTTTTTATAAGTTTGTTCTACTTGTTGTTTCCCCACCGTATCCAGATGCTGTCTGTTGAAAAATCAGGCAGATCTGTATCCGGATCCAAATCCGCATCTGTATCTGCATCCTGGTAACTTAGACCTTTTGTTTTGTAGTTAGCTGCATGTGAGATCGGCTGCCAAGAGGAGAGAATGTTGGCTTCTAGGCCCCACATAGCTGGTTTTCTTTGGAAGCACACAATAGGGATGTGACCATTTTGTTGTTTTTTCCATCATATACTTTAGTTTTACTTTACTCTTGTTGGGAATAAAGTTTTAGCTTTAAGAGATGGTTAAGGTACACCCCCAGTGGTTGTGCCCTACTTGCGAATATCTTCTAGTCCCACTGTCTGTGTGGTCAATTGAGGAAATTAGTAAAATTTCAACTTCTTGTATGAATGTCAAAATATCGTCCCTCAGTGCTGGGTTTCTAGTTTCTTGCAATCAGTGAAACTTGTATGTGGTTTATGTAGAAAGATCTCTCTGCTTCATGGGTCTTGGAAATAGAAAGTTGCCTGATGCTTGCGGTGAGCTGTATAAAAAGTCATAAAAGAATTGTGACAGGCCTCTATCTGTCATATAAGGTTATTCTCTTATTTCCAGTTTTCAGGTCGACTACAGATTTCACCTTCAGATCTCAGAATACAAATCTGAGGTTTCAGATTTTGCTTGTTAGTACAGTTCCAGAACATTCTTTGCCTGTAGCTAGCCCAAATATCGCTTTAGAATGACAGATTCAACATACCACTTTGTTGCTCAAGGCACTATCAATCTTCGCATTTCTTAACGGTGAAAAAAACTTACTGTTGTTAGCTCCTCTCTTTAGAAATGTCTAGTGGTTGTTGCTTCAGTTTACTACATTTGTTGCTTCAGTTTACTACATATTTGCTTGCATCAATATGCGGTTTATGAGATTTAGGTGCCCTAGTTTCCATTTCCTTTACAGTTGTTCAGTCTCAATTAAAATTTATGGCAGAGAAATTTGAGCAAACATGCATCAATTACATTCTCATCTACTCTTCTAGCTGCTGCTACAAGTTTAGAGTGATTTTGTATATTACTGTCTGTTTATATGTACGTTTCTAAGAACCTTGTATCATAGTTGTTTCTCCAATTAATTAATTTCACAGGCTTTGGCATAGTTTTCTGATAATAAACTGGTACTTTTACAGGTTGCCTTGGAAACTGAAGGTTTTGCTATTTATGATACAATGATGCAGATGAAAAATGAGGTAAATTAGCTGTTTGGCTTCATTATAGTCTCCTATAATGATTATGTTTTCATGACTACGCATATTCATGTCTGTCTTACTTGATATAACACTTCCAAATAAACTCTCAATGAAGCGAGTTTTCTTTTCTCTCAAATTAGGTAATGGAAACAATGCGGATTTTGGAAATGGTACTTAAAATTTTTTAGGAAATAGGGAAATGACATACCCTTTTTTTGCCAAGAAAAAATATCGTTATATCCAATATTTCAGGGAGAAATCAGAATATACACTCCAAGAAGGCTCAAAATAGAGAGAAAAAATAGTCTCTCCAGACAAATCAGTCCTTGCATACCATAAGCTACAGGCTTTACATCAGAAAAAGACGGTTTAAGAACTATACATTTTACAGTCTTCCTTTATTGTATCAACAGACATACAGTAAACAGTCCCATAATGGACAAAAACAGGCCTCATAATAAAACTAGGACAGAAGATTCAGTTAGGACTCATCAGTATCATCAAAGATTAAAA
>JASDQU010172785.1:8216-20929 GCA_032191745.1 Picea mariana
CCTTATGCTGATTCACCCAAAATACAAGGGATGGATACCTTTTTCGGCAATTTCATGGCCGAGGCTTCAGCTATCACCAATCCAGAACAACAGTCCGAGATTGTAGCATATGTGTAGCCAACAGCTTCTACACAATGGTCTCATACACCCGATAAAAATCAAATTAGGTCTCTTTATTTTGACGGGTCAATGTCCAAAGAAGGAGCTGGTGCAGGCTGCGTTATTATCGATCTGGCAGGTAACAAAACATTGATTGCATGTAGGCTAGAATTTGAATGTACTAATAACACAACCGAATATGATGCTTTATTGCAGGGTCTCAGAAAAGCTTTAGATATGAACATTCAAAACTTGACTGTCTTTGGCGATTCTAAAATCGTGGTTAGATAGGTAAGAGATTCTATCCATTGTCTATCTCCGCATCTTAAAAGCTACCAATCCGAGGTATGGAATTTAATGAATAAATTTTATGCTTTCAATATAAATTCTATTCCTAGATTGAATAATTCTGAAGCAGATCTATTAGCTAACGTATCTTCTAAACTCTTTCCTACAGAAGGCTTGTCCCCAGACACATTCTCCGTCGAGCTATTGTTCAGGCCATCCATTCCTGACAACATCACGAATTGGAGAGTCTTCGACGATGATCAGTAGATTATTATCTTCCTACATATGGAATAAACTTTTCAAGGCACGGTGATTGACGAATGCACTCACGATGACAATTTGCACAATTTCATGGTAATACCAGATCCAAGAACTCCTGAATCTTCACCGAACATGGTAAATTCGATCCCTAAATCTGTAGTTAGATTAGAGAAATTTTACGGTCTTCAAGATAAATTCAAAAAATTGGTCAATTGTAAAACCAATAGTTCCTCGCTATCATATGAAAAAGTAAACTTAGGGACTAACGATAATCCGTAGTGCATTAATTTAGGGGTTGGGTGTTCTGAACAAGAAAAAGCTGCATTTATTAAATTGTTCAAAGAATTTAAAGATGTTTTTGCATGGAAGTATGATGACCTCAAAACTTTCAACCCTAACATCATACAACACGTCATTCCTATGAAACCTCAAACCTTTCCCTTTCAACAAAAATTAAGAAAAATGCACCCTAAGCTTGAACCAACCGTCAAAAAGAATTAAATAAGGTCCTAAATGCTAAGATAATTTTTCTTGTTAGGCACACTCAATGGGTTTCTAACCTTGTCCCTGTCCAAAAGAAAAGTGGGGAAATCCGACTATGCATCGATTTTCGAAACCTTAATAGAGCGTCTGATAAAGACAACTATCCTATCCCACCCATGGAACAGATCCTTCAACAGGGATCTGGTTCCAGGAGGATATCTTTATTGGATGGTTTCTCAGGGTACAACCAAGTCCTGATGTCTCCTCCAGACCAACTTAAAACTACCTTCCGCACTCCATGGGGCACCTACGCTTATCGAAAAATTCCCTTTGGATTGATTAATGCCGGTGCCACTTTCCAGAGAGTAATGGACATCGCTTTCCAAGGCCTAACCAATCAGTTCGTCATAGTTTACTTAGATGACATGACTGTATTCTCTAAAAACAAAACCGATCATCTAGCTCATTTAAGATCCATTCTACAGCGATGTCATAAATACAGCATTTCCTTGAATCCTAAAAAATCCATCTTTGCAGTAGAATAGGGTAAACTCTTAGGATTTATTGTGTCAAGAAAAGGGATGATTATCGACCTCGAAAGGACTCAAGTCATCTCGAAACTTCCCCCTCCTACATCCAAAAAGTATTTGCAGTCATTCCTAGGCCAGATAAATTTCATCAGGAGATTCATCCCCAGTTTCTTCGAGATGGTTAGACCTTTACAGAATTTAATTAAGAAAGATGCACAATATCATTGGGGACCCTTAGAAAATCAAGCTTTTAATGCAATAAAAAAGGCCATAATAGACTCTCCTTCTCTCATGATCCCGGACTTTTCGCAAGACTTCACACTTTACACTTTTGCTTCTGACCATTCCAACGCGGCAGTCCTAACTCAAAAGAACGCTGAAAACAATGAAGTACCCATTGCCTTTATGAGCTCTGCTTTCAAAGGCGCTGAACTTAATTACCTAGTGGTAGATCAAAAAGCCTACACTGTTTTCAAAGAAGTCAAGCATTTCTGGTCCTATATTTTGAAATCGAGGACGAAAGTTATTATCCCTTACCCAGCCGTTAGGAACCTCTTAGTGCAGAAAGAACTAAGTGAAAAGAGGGCAAACTGGGTTACCTCCTTGCAGGAATACGACATAGAAATTACCCCAGCTCAGATAGTGAGAGGCAAAGGGTTATGCAAGTTAGTTGCTGATTCAGCAGCAGGACAGCAAGAAGAAAACGATAGGTCAAACCTAGGACAGCCCGATCAAAATGCAATCTACTGTGCACAAAACTCTGTCAGTCCCTGGTATGACGATATAAAATTATGTCTTGAACATGGGTTAGCCCCCCGTCACCTGGATCCCACTAAAATAAGAGCGTTAAGATTAAAGTCTACCTGCTTTCATTTGGTTAATGGTATTCTGTTTCGTCAAATTTTTGATGGCGTACTGATGCGCTGTCTTGAGAAAGACGAAGCAGAAAAAGTCTTACTAGAGTTGCATGCAGGAGAAGCTGGTGGGCATTTTTGTGGTGACACCACTGCCCATAAAGTTTTGAGAGCCGGTTATTATTAGCCCACACTTTTTAGAGATGCCCATGCCTTGTGTCACAAGTGTATTATTTGTCAAAAAGCATCAAGGCAGTTACAGAAACCAGCCTTTCCTTTGCAGCCTGTTCTAG
Organism: Picea mariana; assembly: GCA_032191745.1. Taxonomy (NCBI): domain Eukaryota; kingdom Viridiplantae; phylum Streptophyta; class Pinopsida; order Pinales; family Pinaceae; genus Picea; species Picea mariana. Next base: position 11,025 of record JASDQU010172785.1, read on the forward strand.
TAGACTCTCATTTTCAACAATGGGTCCTTGATATCATAGGTCCAATCAATCCACCATCCTCATAGCAGCACAATTTTATCATAACAGCCACATATTATTTCATCAGGTGGTCTGAAGATGCGGCATTAAGAACTGTGAATACCAGTCAGGTAATTGCCTTTTTAATTTCGAATATTATCACTTGTTTTGGTATCCTTGACTGTTTAGTATTCGATAACGCTTCTTATTTTTCGTCTCTTGAGATGAGCGAGTTCGCTTTAGAAAAAGGAATTAAATTGAAGTATTCTGCCAGCTATTACCCCCAGGGCAATGGATTGGCAGAATCAACAAATAAGAATCTAATTAAAATCATCAAGAGAACGATAGCTGAAAATCACAAAAACTAGCATAATGCACTGTTAAACGTCGTCTAGGCTGATAGGGTAACACCAAAAACTATTGTAGGTAACTCTCCCTTCTTTCTCGTCTACGGTAGAGGAGCAATTCTGCCACCACACATTCTTCTTCCCTCACTTCAGCTATCACAGAAAATAAAAGAAGAAGACTGTCCCCCTTTGCAAAACCGAATTAATGCTTTGATGAAGCTAGAAGAGGTAAGAGCCCAAGCTAAACGTAAGTTAGATCAGCATCAACTAGTGGTCAAAAGCTGGTTCGATTCTAACTTTGCCTTTGATAGGAATTTCGAAGTAGGTGACCTTGTCTTGAAATGGGACAAACCGCGTGAGGGAAAGGGAGAACACACAAAATTTCAAAACTTATGGCTTGGACAATTTTTAATTGCTGAGAAATTGGGTCCCAGTTCTTTTCGATTGCAGAATCTAGAGGGGCAGCCTTACACTTATCCGGTGAATGGCCAAGCTTTGAAAAGATATTTCGCTTGATGAAAACTCTTTGTATACTATGTACATATTTTTCTTTTGTTTGTTTTTCTTTTGCTATTTTCGTTTTGATTTTTTCTTTACGCTTATCAGTTTTATTTTTGGAAATACACACACCTGAATTTTGGAACTGCTCAGACAAAGAAAGCAAGAAAATTCTTTCACTGAAATGACTGCTGAAAAATTGTGTAAACATCAATTGTATACTTCTGAAATTTACATCTGTGTTGGAAAAACTGTTGTTTGAAAGAAGTTAACTGATTTCGATCTCTGAGTAAAACCTGTTACGATCATCTATTATTTTCTTACGCTATCCCTGTTCCTTAAGGGAATGACTCAGAAAGATGTCTCCCTGCCTTAGAAAGTTGGTTTTGTAAACAAACCATCTTTGGATCTTAATGAAGGACAGTTCTAAAAAAAAAAATTCTGTTGAGGTCTATAAAAAATATGTTAAAATATCATAATTTTTAGTGTCGCCCCGCTCAACTATATATCGTTAAAAAACAAAATAAGTCATTAAAAGAGCTGTGGGAAGTGCTTGTAAACCCGTCGAGATGCTGAACAGGTCTGCTGGCAGCGGGTAAATGCATGCATGACACCAAGACAACTTCACCTGGGTACTGAACAGGCCTGCTGGCAGCAAAGCAATGTCGGGTATATGAAAATTCATAAATATGAAACCTCTTAACCTTAACATGTCCTTTATTCTGATCAAGAACTTCTTGGTAGGATACGAATATCAGAGTGGGTTAAATGGAAACCCTATCAAGGATATGGACGCCTGCTGGTAGAAGTGGCTCTGTCAACAGTATTGGAGATTTTATCTTTAATATCGTGGCTTGCTTATCTTAAGACTGTTATCATTTTTCATCCTTTAAACACTGCTGGAATATTTGATCATTGATGATGTTTAAACAATTTTATGGTTATTTTTGTTGGAATTATTCTTGTTCTCCTAATTTGGAGTTGTTCTTTTGGCAGAGATAATTGCTTCTACCAGTGTGTTGCCATTTATGGCAGCCAATTCTCTTTTTTATACTGTCCTTATAAGCTTCCTACACTAGTGTTTTGCGAACCTTGATATTCATCGCAATCTTCAGAATAAAACAACACTGTTATTTCATGCATTTGCACACCTGCCTTTATTCCTGTTTTCACGACTACAAGCGTGAAAACTTTAATTTCAAAGTCCCATTAAAATCGTCACTGGATTGTTATGATCACTCTTGTCTATATGTTCATTGTGTTTCCAATTTAATTATAGTCGCACAGTTGGCAAGGCTCCAAGATCTTTACTCATTTGGCGTTCTTTAATTGTTAATATGACTTCGTTTTTTATGAGACTGTGATGATATTCTTATGATCCAGTTTTTGATACATCGGTGTTTTAATGTTCTATAAACTTTCATCAATTTTCTTGACACATTGGTTTCATGAAAACACATTAACGTTGTGGTTCGAACCTTGGTGTAATCATTTCATAAAAACACACATTTGATATGATCGAACCCTTGGTGTTGAGTTCGAATCATTGTTTTGGTTTTAAAACTATGCAAATGCTTTGGTCGATTTACCATTGATTTCATTATTTGTTTGAATGGAATAGTGATTTGCATCGCTATATGCGTCGTCGATTGTACTTATGGAAATGACTATTTTGCATGGGCGGAGCTAGCTCCACCACCCTCGCACATTCGGACATTAATGCCTTTCCCCTAACCTGGGTCACCTCTGTTAGTTTTTGGGTAAGCCTGTGAGCCTTTCGATCCCGCAAATGCCCTGTTGAAACCCTTGCCCATTCACTTTGCTCACTGTGTGCCTCCGTCCATGGTAGCTGTGGTGTGTATAGAGCCAAATGGTAGCCAAACCCTATTGCTATTCGATAATGCCTGTAAGGATTTACAAGATGGTGGCTGGCTGGTGCTTATACAGAGGTTCGAGGGTTTCAACCTTTCGGTTGCCCAACAATTCACTCTCACCTTCGATGGGTGCATGGATAAAGTCGGAGACATACAGCTCGAGCTCAATGAGGAATTCATGAGTTCAGCTATAGGACTACCAGCGACATGGCAAAGGTGGTTTAAAAATTCCAAAGTTGACGAGGTGCCATGGCCTCTCCTTTTCACATCAAGGAAGATTGTTTCCTGTGATAAAGGTATGCCTATTACTACCCTCAAACCTAGGTGGCACGATCTTTTAGTGATTTTTAAATAGTTTGTGACCTGTGAAGGTTGGTATGGATTGGTATTTCTATATCACCTCCGGTTATTGATGAATTTCATAGGCTATCCCTTGAATATGCCACATTACTTCTTGCGTAGTCTTTACAAGATGTCTAAAAGATTCAAGTGTGAGAAGGCTGATAGCAGCCTTTTCCATCACGACTTGATTAAACTCATTATTTTCCACCATTTGAGCCTTCATGGTGATAGTTGGCAAGCCTTCCTATCTAGGAATGGCTTTACCACTCCCAAGCCTATCCAAGTGGACAAGGTTATGGTTACAGAAACTGTGGTTGGGCCAGCCATGCCACTTCACATCCTTCTACACCCTGTCAAACCCTCAGATTTCCATGACATCGACCTACCCGATACCATAGCCAACCCATGTACTAAAGATAAGAATGAGGCCATAAAGAAGCCTATGAGGAAGGAAGTTAGAGGTGACACTACTGTCAACACTAAGGGGAAGAAAACCGCTTGATGGATATCAAGATGTGCCAGGAAAAAACCTAAGAAAAACATCAACCAAAAGCCCATAGTCTTGAGCGAAGACTCAGAATCCGATATTGAGCATTTCCTAGCTGAGGAGTACCCCTATTCTCATGGCCTATGCTCTAAGGAACCCTATGAATATGTCTCTAACTTACCCCCGTGCCTTAAAAACGACCCTAACTACCCGGGAATGAAGCTGCACAAGGAAACCCCTGGTAACTTGAACAAACCCTCGCTTGTGATATCAAAGCCCGAGAAACCATCATGTATCCAATGCAATGCTTGTATAAAGCATTATTACATTGACGTTCCCCTGTTGCAATCAAATATCAAATCATTAGAGGAACGGGTGACAGTGCTGGCGAAGGAGAACGATAGGTTACAAGCCAGTGAGAAGAAACAAAAAACCATCAGTTCGATTGTCTTTAGGAATTTTGAAGCAACAATGGCTTTTGTCAATTCAAAATTATCATGATCGAGTTGCCCAGGTATGTGTTTTGACATCGATTTCGCTTTATGAATTTGTTTGAATTAATATAATGGATTGGGTTTTGCTTTCAATTAGCTCTGTTCATTTTAATACATTCGAAATGATTCTGTTATAGTTTGATCATCAAAAACGATTTTGTTGTGAATCCTGTACAGTAGATTCATTTTGCTAAAATTAAATATAGATATTATTTGGTTATGCGATTTTATTGTGCTCAGATTAGTATAAGAGATTGGGTTGTTTATGATTCTGTTTGGTTTTCTTTGAAATAGTTCTGTACGTTTGAATTAATATAGTCGATTTTGTTTGCTTTCGTTTGGTTTGGTTCAATAGATTCAAAACAATCATGTTGACTTGGATTATCCGAATAACAAGTCTATTTCGTTTTGAATAAATATTCTCGTTGGATTTTGATTAAATTCGACTTGTGCAAAAGATCTATTTGTTAAAATTGTGTAGCTGTGTTGATTGATACGATTTTGCATAATGATTGTGTTGGCCCCAAACTGTTTTGATTCGTTCCTGTTTGATTTGATTTGCAAACGATTGCTACGTGCCACGATTAGTATGATCATTTGTATATGTTTGATATAGTTCTATTAATTTGAAAAACGATCCTATTGATTTCGTTTTGATTTGAAAAATGATTTTGTTAATGGATGAGGTGACATAAACTATTGCATGAATGATTTGTTTAACCGGTTATAGTTTGTGTCGATTGAAATTGGTTCATGAAAATGATTTCATTGCTTTTGAATTATCTAAGCGATTCTGTTTACCCCGAATTGGTAATAAAAAATGTTGAACAGAGTGCATGTATCTCTGTTACCATTCGTTTGACCACGATTTAGTTTGTTTCAATTTGCATACAAGTTTGGTTTGATGTGGCATGAATGATTCACTCTGTTTGGAATTGGTAATTAAAGATTTGGTTGAATAAGTCGAATATATTTCTATTAGATTTGGATTGATTAAAAATGATTCTGTTTTCAAATTAGACCAGCTACAGAATCGCAAGATTTTGTAGCTAGTCTTAAAAGTCAAATTTTTGTCAAGTTTATCAATAAAATATCCTCTAAACTTGTCTATTCTTGTCTTCTTTTAGGTGCATACGAATTACAATGATCAATTGGGCATGTTGTGGCAGTTTAGGAGATACTTTTGTGATATAGTTTTTGGTTTTAGGTTGTTAGTTTGAGTCAGAAATAGAGACTTGGGATATTATCCCCAAATTGTTTGTAAACTATTTTGATAATTCCCATAGGGATGTTTTACCCTATGGTCTAAATATAAAATCAGTTATTTTTTGTAATGGGGCATCATCATCATCATTGTTGGGAGAACCAGACTATGGATTTATAATAATATAGACTGGGATGAAAGTTGACGTCTTGTAACAGATATTAGATATTATTTTTGGGATTGTGGGGAAAACTCCACAGTTAAGCGTGCTTGAGCCAGAGGTGTCTTGGGATGGGTGACCACCTAGGAAGTCCTGGTTACCGGGTGCAAGCCCCGGAAGTGATGATTGATGCTATGCAATTCATTTCGTTCGCTTCAATCCCATTTCTTCACCCCTGTGAGCATCACCCGATGTAATGAGTGCTAAGTGGACTATTCAAATCATGAGAATTATTAGTCAGTTGCGACTAATACTCATGAATATGGGTCATAGATTAATGAATTACACTATGCAGTTAATCCTGAAAATAATATATAATTGTCTTGTAACAACTTTCACTTTCAATATATCCAACTTTTATTTCAAGTTTTCTTCATATCAATTTGCAATTAATTATCGACTACTTTAGCTATCATGATTCATTGCATGTTGATGTGATTTGGTTTATGTGTTATCCATATCTGACCTCTCTTATTTAAAATAAAAAGTACAACAATTACCTTTCTTCAATTTAATGAATTATAGGTTTATCTTCTTCGTTAATTGAATCATTTTGTACAAATCTTTGCAAACAGATTTATCTAACTGCGATGATTTGTGAATTATAAGATTGCTGTAATTTTTTATGTCTTGTTTGTCCTATCGTTTATATTTGAAGAGCACAGTTGCTTCCTGTTTACGAGAAGCTCGTGGAGAATCTGGTGCGGGTTTCCTTCCACCGAACAGCTAAATCAACTATTGGATACAGGACAGACCTGAAGCGTTACTTCAGGTTAGTTTGCTATTTNTAAAATTGCTGTAATTTTTTATGTATTGTTTGTCCTGTCATTTATATTTGAAGAGCACAGTTGATTCCTGTTTACGAGAATCTCGTGGAGAATATGGTGCGGGTTTCCTCTCACCGAACAGCTAAATCAACTATTGGATACAGGACAGACCCGAAGCATTACTTCAGGTTAGTTTGCTATTTGTTATTTAATAGTTAGTTTATTACTGTTGTTTAAGTAGTTTAGATAGATATATATATAGCTTAGATTTATAGTTAGAATTATTATTTTAGTTGCTTAGCTTAGATAGTTTTTATTTAATTTCTTTCTCATAAAATTATAAAAATAAAAAAAAACAATAGTTTCACTGTCTTAGGATAGTTTATTAATGATTTTTGCAGGTTTTCATTTAAATCTGTAATCTGTAAATATCATATATTTGTAATTGAATCTGATTCTGTTGATAATTGAACTTTTAATTTTATAGAATTATAGTTGTATGATTTAGGTAATAGATTGTATATATGTAGTTTAGATTTGTTTATTAGTTTGTTTTAATTATTGTTTTCATTTAGATTAGTTCCTTAGTGTAGTTTTTATTTATTTTCTAGGACTTAGATTGGCCAACAGATCCACTAAACCCATTAGGGTGGTTCATCCCAAACGGCTTGGGTTATTTAGACAACCCTGGACCAGATCCACTCTTCCAGTTGGCGAGTGTTCATTTTCGCCCATCAACATCTTCCCAGAGGAAATCCTTGTTAACCGCTTTAGGATCCACCGAGACTTGTAATCCCAGTACAATCATGCTGGATACAGCCGACTTAAAACCTCGTCTTGGAATATCTCCCACATGGTGGTTGATGAGGGAGCCTCGACATGCGTTATGTCGTTGGCATGTTGGAAGGCCATTGGCCAACCCGTTTTGTCTCCGTCACCTACTCTCCTCACTGCTTTTGATGGTCGTTCATTTCGACTACATGGTATCCTTCCTTCTTTCCCCATGCAGTTAGGAGAAAAGACCGTGTGTGTCGAAGTAGAGGTAGTTGATGCACCCCTCGACTATAATCTCTTGTTAGGAAGGATTTGGACTTATTCCATGCAAGTTTTGGTTGCTACAGTTTTCTGGGTCTTGTTGTTTCCACACGAGGGTCAGATTGTGACCATCGATCAATTGTCTTTCTCTAGACCTGACCCTGCATTGGGGGCAACCACGGTCCTGATGATTGATAATCCTCAACCAGATGTCATCAACGTTGGGGTTGGTTTGTGCCCATCTTTGATGGGTACCTTCGATTACCCATCCCCTCAAGGTGATATCAAGTTTATATCCAATCACCATAAAGTTGAGATTTTTCAAGTTTCGTCATTCCGCACGACTTACTTTGATGATCCGTAGATACTTCCTTCCCCATTGGCCACGATGGATGGGACGATGCACCCAGGCATGCCCATGCCCTTTTACGCAGCTGAAGTAGCGTACTCTTTAGTCCAAAAAGCTTCAGCTAACACTGATCCAACTCCTGCACAAGAGTTCGATCCACTTCTAGAGCCTATTTGGGCTCAGGGTTCTCTCACTGGCACCGATTCGTTAGACTTGGTCTTGCCCTTTGATGAAGCAATAATTAAAGCAATGACTAGTCCGGACAAACCCTGGGAAGATCTTCATCATAGATCATACTTCCTCCCAGAGTTAAGCCGAATCGAAGCAGGAGAATTCACCGTGACTATGACTGGAGATAGGTCTTGTCCTATCAATCCTTTGGCTACTCGTGCTATTTATACTGACGGTAATATGGAAAGTATCACTGAACCATACCGATAAATATCTCCAGAACCCCTGGCATCGTAGACAATGTTTTTGTCGGAGCATACTGCTCCCCCGAGGAGATGCCAGGCATCGACTCACAAAGATTTGATCATGAGATAACTTTGTTTTTTTTCAAGCTCGCTTTGAGATCCAAAAGCAACATCCGGCAGGACTGCATTTATGATTTTCGATCTCATCTGGATTAATTGATAAAAATAAACTCTACAGGTCTTCTTTTAAGCCCTTTTCAGATTCTCTAGACATGAAAAGATTGTCGAGTGATCTTGTGGCCTTTCACACTTGTTAAAATGAAATTTGAAGTCATGTCCGCTCGACGATAGTTTACCCATTTTTTGGTCCGGAGGGTCAACTGTACGAACAAAGGTATACTCTATGGAACTTTCGTTCTTTAGAAGAGTACTCTCAGGTATAATTTACCCCTTTTTCGGGCCTGAGGGACTAAACTTACTAAAAAGGAACCCCCACAAAGTCCATAGTTAAGCTCTTTTCAGACTCCCTAAAATTGAAAAGATCGCCGAGTGACCTTATTTGTTCACACTCATTAAAATGGTCCATAAGAACATTCTTGACAGAGTCCATAGTTTAGATTTTTTTAGACTCCTTAAAAATGAAAAAATGGCTAAGTGATCTTATCTTTATCACACTCATTAAAATGGTTTTGAATAGACATCTTGTCGGTGCTAGTTTAGCCCTTTTTCGAACTAACTAGACTACCTTCGAAAAAGGTACCCCAATGGAGTCTCCTTTTACATTTTTTTAGACTCTCTAAATATGAAAAACCACCAAGCTTACCTTCTCTAGGCTCGTTAAACTTACATCGAAGGACGTTACCATTGTGTGTTTTGTTAACCGCATTTGCATACCTTATATGCCAACCTTGTAGCACTTTGCTTCTGCGTCTTAACACCCTTGCCCCCCAGAGGATTTTTCCTGAGTATCATTATTTTGAACATCAGTCTTGTCCTTGCACCTTGAACTTGTATGTTTGTAACACTTGTTCCTCCATTGTAACGTAACATTCCTTTATTCTTTTTCCAAAATTATTGAAAAAGACCAAAAAAAAATCAAATATACCCCAAAAAGAGGAAGGGAAAAGTATTTTATTTATTGGCAACATAATGAGTCTCCCTTGGATAAATCACATCTGTCTATTTGTACGTCAAACTATGAGATGCAATATGACCTTAGGAAGCTATTCTCACTACATAGAGTTGTTTCCTCCTCCGTTTGGTTATTCTTCCAAACATATGGAGAGTTTGCGTTGCCTCCTGCTTCATAAACTTATGATTAATGCCATGTTGCCTAAGTCTCACACTACTAGATTTGGGTCAAATTCCGACGGCGCGTTTGACGCAATTGCCACTTTCTATTGTCAGAAGACCGACAAACCTCGGACCCCCTCAAACGTCATTTCACATGACGACGTTTTTTCGACGACCTAGTTTTCATCTGTATTGCGATGTTTCAAACGTGGAAAGAGAGGCATTGAAAATGTGGCAAGAACGATGTTTCAAATGTGGCAAGATTGACGTTTCAAATGTGGCAAGAGAGACGTTGCAAACGTGACAAGACTGACGTTTCAAATGTGGCAAGAGAGATGTTGCAAACGTGGCAAGAACGACGTTCCAAACGTGGCAAGTGAGACGTTGCAAACGTGGCAAGTGAGACGTTTTAGACGTGGCAAGAGAGACGCTTCAAAGGTGGCAAGACTGACATTTCAAACGTGGCAAGTGAGACATTTTAAACGTCTGAAATGTGGCAATAGAGACATCTAGAACGTGGCAAGACCGACGTCTTGAAGGTGGCAAGTTCTCGTCTAGAAC
>JASDQU010172789.1:9301-19521 GCA_032191745.1 Picea mariana
GTGACGAGCGCTTAAATCAATGATCCAGATTGGATTCTGGACCCCCCCGTCTGTTCTGCCTTTAATGGAGGGGGGGGGGGTCCAGAATGAATGATAAACGGTGCGTTAAGATCTGCGGCCAGGAAAAGGGCGTGTAGATCAACGACCCTAATTGGATTTCAGACCCCCCCTGATGATCTGCTTTTAACCGAGGGGGGGGGGGTATGGAATTTTTTTTCCCTCTGGAGGGCCCCTTGTCATACGTGGCGTCAGTCTATTTGCCCCGAAGTCCCATCACCATCTGCTATCTGACAGCCACCGTCACTTATGGACATCATCTTCCCCTTGTTCCACTTGTTCCCGAGTTATGTCCCATCTCATAACTGTTGTCAGCCCCCTACCCCCTTTTCACTCATGACCAGCCCCTTATTGCGACTTTCACCTCCAATCCCTAGCAGCCACATCACTCGTCCGTATGTTTTGGCCACCGTCACCTACCATCTCACCCCCAAGTGGCCCATTGTCCATTTATTACTGGATAACATACCCGTTATCCTGTTGACCTGTCTCCCACGCCCAACCGACCCCAGTTTTAAATAAAACTACCGTTATTCCCCATTCATTCACTATTCATCCATCGCACCAGAAAAATTTACCTCTTACTCCTCCATTGCATTTCCGTCGCCTTCATCCACAGTCAGTCGACCCCACTAACTTCATGTTTATTGTAGGTACTATTGCAGAGATGGCGCCAAAGCCAAGACAAGAAGAAGGAGAGGAGAATCCTTTTCTCCTGCCTCCTGTCGACCTGGACAAGATCCCATTGGTCGAAAGAGACAAATTGATCGCAGATACCAAATGCGATTTCGATTTCTCAGACCTCCAGTCATGGCTCAGGGAGGTTTTCCTGGACCAGAGTGATGAAATTCGACTCTGGGAGTCCAATTTACCCCTTTACCTCTTTCCCAAGATCCACCATTTTCCTGAGTTTGCACTTAAATGCCAAGCTCACTATATTCCCAAACAGAGAGCCATCATATCCTCATCCGGAGACACCCTGTTCCTCATCACGCCCGAAGACATAAACCAGATAATGAAAATTCCCCGTGCAGACTCTGCATCTCCTTTCAACCTGAAAATCCTCACAGAGTTGTATCAGAAGATGACTTTCCCCCAGAGAGCTCAAATATTCGAGCTTTTCCTTCCCACCTCCGCTTAATTCCCTTCCACAAATCCCCCTTACCCGTCGTCCATGTTCTACACCAAGGGAAACCAGGTCATTTCCTCGCTTTGTGCTCTGTTAGGGTACTATTCCAACCAATGGGTGGATGAGCCCATTCTAGGTTTCCTATCCATTTTCTCCAATGATGAAAAGCCCACCACCCAGTTTGATTTCAGCACCTTCTTAGCCGACAATATTCATGAACAATTTGTGAATTTTGGCACGGAAGGCATGTTCAGATACTTGTCTATACAGGCCTACATGTTTGTTTTCTATCAAGCAGATAAATTCGGTTTCTCCATGCAGAAAATGGACGCAGATGGAAGGCCTCAGCCAGTCACAACATGGACCTCTTTGCTGAAGCATAACTCCACAGAGTACAGCTTCAAAGAATTCATCGATCTATTCTACCACCCTGTGGTAAGCCTATTGAGCGGTAGGCCCAAGCCTCGAATAAACAATGAAGTCTAGATAATCTTACATCTCTCGGACAACACAAAGACCATGGATTGGTACCTGTATCAAAACCACACCAAGATCAGAGTATTCGGGTGCGAGTTGGCACCGTACAAGCTGCCTAAGTATGTGTTGGTAAGAATCTTTGCGTTAGAGTATATAAGATAGATCATGAATTCATATGACATCCATTTTGTATTCTTGAAGAAAAAACAATAGCTTAGAATCAAGGGGCAGATTGGCTCTTTCATCTGCAACAGTCGTGGCGCCGGAGAAGAAGCGGACTGGATGCTGAGAGAGATGAAGTTTTTCTTAAGCTTGCCATGGCACTATGACCCATGCGGAATCATCTCAGAAATGTGGGTGAAGAACAAAAACATCTCGTACGTTCATGAGTCCAAGCCCGAGATTGAAAAATTCGCCAACCAGACTGTGTGGGTGCCTAACACCTTGGTCGAAGTGGAACAGTAGGTTCCCCCGACCACTGTGCCGCCAACGACCACGCCTTAGGTCCCTAAGGAAAAAAGGCCTCGACAGGATTTATCTCCACCTGTCACAGAGGTATCATCAGAAGAGTTCCAGTTTCACACTAAGAGGCCCAAGACAGTTTCAGTGCCTATTCCGACTGTAGAACAAGAAGCCCCGCCTACCACAGTAATCAAGATGGTCATTCCACCCATTGGTTCGAGCCTTTATAAGGAAATCACCACAGCATTACAAGAAGAGATTGGCTGAGGTGTCCAAGGATAGTTCAAAGTTTGCAAGCATACAATGGAGCATCACCGGCAAAGCTTTCCTGGATTCCCTTCAGTTGGACATCAATATCCAACACGAGATTCGATACATATTCCTCACTAAGCCCACATTCGCTAAGTATACAGAAATGGACGAAGTGTATCAGAGACTGCTCAAAGTCACTGTGCCTAGTCATCTCAGATGGGAGGAACTCTGCGATCTACTCGATTAGCATATGAGTTGTCCAGGTCCAGTCACCTGTCCAGTCAGATGAGGTCGTGCAAAGGCTTCATCAACGTTCTACCCAGAAATTCCGCGTGCAGTTGCACCAAGTCATCAAGCAGTTTGATTAGTTAAATCAGTTAGGCTAAAAATAGAATTAGCACGTCCTGATCAGTTATGACAGGAACGTTTGTAATTTGAGTTATAAATACTTCACCTTTCGAAGTATTGAGGGTTGTTGATATTCACACCCTAACGCTATCAGACTGTAATATTTTTGAAGAGATCTTCCATTAATAAAGAGGAGGCACTTTTATAGGATTCTTGCATGTATTCACTGGTGATGTTATTCTCTAAGTTGAATGTTATTCTTGCTTTGTGATCATATTGTTTTCTGAAACTAATCTTTAAGAGTAACGAACGTTGCAGGATTTATCTTGGATACCCTGTTTCTGACTCGAAAGATTTTAGTGTTTATCTTCTGGTGTTTTCAATTAAGAAATTCTTAACTGCTTCATAGCTGAATTTATTTTTCTCATCTTTTCTTCTGTCCATCATTTAAGCTACTAAAGATCCAATGAGTATATTATCTCGCCCTATAGAAATCTTCTTTTGCGTTTCTGGTTGTATTTCATTTTTATTAAACACAGACCCCATAGCCCAATGGATGTGTAGACTGTCTCAACCAAATTAAAAACACTTTGACAACAAAACCGACCTATTTATTTACCTAGCCTAATATCTAAAATTGGAAACATAGTTAAATCATATAGAGAGATCCCTCTTTGAAGTTGGAAGGGCTAGATCCCAGCTTCAAAAGTGGTTGGATAAAGTTACCTATGTAGATTTCTTCTGTTTCAATCTCTAGGAAATTTACCAAGTGCTAACATAATGGCGACCATACTGGGGACAGAACTAGAAATTGATAATTTCACGTTTTCTTTCCCCTAAAAAGAACGTTTGAATTTGAGAAAAAAGTAATGTTTAGAGGTTGATCAAACTTTGTACATATTATTTTCAGACTCGCAAAATTAAAATATATATATATATATATAAAACCAAAAAGAGTTCTAGCTCCCATGAAAGTTCACACTCGATCTCATCCAGACCCAGAACCCGCGATATTAATAGATAACCCCAAAAATTTTCTCAGGCAAAAGACCTTAGTTTCATGTTCAGTAAGTCATATTCCCCTTCATAAGTCCCTATCTTTTTCAGGAAAACCAGTTATCTCTGAAAACCCTGACCTTGATACTTTTCCACAGCAAAGCCTGGTTAGAACACGATCCGACAGTTTTGTGACTGGAATCGTCTTTGACCCAACTGTGTTGCAACCCCGAAACCCTGAAGTTTTGTCTCCTACGACTAAACCACAAATCACTCCCTCAGTATTATCCAGTCCCTCCTCATCCTCGTCTTCAGTCGCTACCTCATCGACCATCCAGGTTGTCGTCCCACCTCCTCCACCCATCATGGTAGCTCGCTATGCTCCTTTGGTGTTGGCTGCACCGCTACATGCCATGCCCCAAGACTATCAAACAAGACTTCCACAGTTCGATGCAACAGGACCTTTAAATGCCCAACAACATGTGGACAAAATGAATGATTATTTTGACTTGCAAGAAGTTGATGAGGCTGACGTTCAAATGAGATTGTTTGCCCAAAGTTTGACAGGTGACGTAAAAAAATGGTTCAAATCTTTACCTGCCACCTCAGTCCCCGACCTTGTCGTGTTCGAAAGGAGTTTTCTTGACAGATGGGAGGTAAAGAAAAGCCCTCTCCAGATATTGTCAAAATACGAGAATATAAGAAGAAATCAAGGTGAGACGGTACAAGATTACTGCACCCGTTTTAATAACCTGTACAATGCCATTCCAACCGAAATCAAACCTCCACAGGGCCTGGCATTGATAAAATTCCCTGATGGTTTTGATGCCGATATGTCATACCAACTAAGAGAAAGAAATTCCACCACCTTGGAAGACATGCAGAAAAGTGCTATAAGTGTGGAGGCCAATCTGTTGGCGAAAAGGGCACATCAGAGGTCAGAAAGGAGAGTCATGATCAAAGAAGAACCTTCCACATCGACCACAGATTCCAAATTGGATTCTTTGACCAGAGCAGTGGAAACAGTGATGGAAAGACTTACTGTGTCATACAGAAATCCTCCAAGAGAAAACCCACCAGCTCCCTAGGTTCAGAACCCTAACTTTAGGAGAAACCCTCCTCAAGTCAGACAGAGAGATCCTAGGGACCAAAGAGAGCAGAGGGGTCCAGATCAGTAGATCATACCTCCTCTACAGAGAAACTATGTTGATGAATGGGATGAAGTGATTGAGGAATTGGAGGACACTCATATCAATCTCATGGGCATTCACGACAATGAAGCTATTTTCCTTACCCAAGAAGAGCAAGAACTTTTTCTTCTCAATCAAACCAAAGTAAGTGAAGAAGATGGAGATGTATAACAACAGGCCTTTGAAAATGCTATTCTAGAGGTACATCGACAGTACAATCTGCGGAGTAAGAAGACAGAAGGGAGTTCTCCAAAAAAGATGATTGAAACATAGAAGGTAGCCGGGACCAAGAAGACCCCTGAGCCATCTGCCGAGAAGACTCCTGAAAAGACTACTACTGAGAACATTCCTGAGAAGAGTAAGGCCGACACTCCCGTGAAGAAAAACATCACCATTCTGAAAAGGCCATCACAGCCCGAGGTTTCACCTATTAGTCCACCGAGTACTTCTGAGCCAAAGAATATGGTGGACAAACCAGAACTGATGAGCCAAGGCAGAGCTCCTACACCCTTTAGCCTTGAGGGGGAATTGGAAAAAATAAAAATTCCCATCCCACTTACAGAGTTGATGAATAGAGACAGGTATCATTCACAGGTAATTAAAGCACTGGCCATTGAACCTGACATGGGCACGAAGGCCTTAACCATTGGATCAGTAAATCATTCAGACACTGTGAACCTTACTGATGATCATCCCAAACTTCTTTTCGAACCGGAAGTAGATGGTCAAGATGATACTAGTGAGGTTGCCCCTTTTTACATCAGTCTAAACATACATGACATGATCTTACATAACGCTATGCTTGACTCGGGTGCTTCTCATAATCTGATGCCCAAAGCAGTAATGGAAAAACTGGGACTGGAGGTCAACAGACCATACAAGGATGTACACTCATTCGAATCCATCAAAGTTAAATGTATTGGTTTGATCAAGGACCTATGCATCACCTTGGTTCAGATTCCTGCGAAGATCATGGTAATGGATGTGGTGGTTGCAGACATCCCGCCGAAGTATGGAATGTTGATATCCCGTTCTTGGGGTGCTAAGTTGAAAGGAACCCTGTAGCTGGATATGTCTTATGCCACTATCCCAGTGTTTGGGCAACAGAGGAGGCTATACAGAGAAACATTGATGAAGTACATGGTCAGTATCCAAGAAAAACTGCACAATTACCCCCTTTACTCTGCGCATTCCGATTTAGATTTTTTTATCTTGTACAATGATGGTGACACAGAAGAGCAAGATATTTAGCTGGTGGAAGACACATCTAGTCAAGATGAAGGCCAATAAAGCATTGATGTAGCAAAGATGAAGAACGCGATAACTGAAGAGTTACTTGCTGATTTCTGGAGCATGGATTTTGATGGAGCTATGAGTAAGAAGGAGAAGGAGMTGGAGTCTGGCTGCATAATCACAGAAACAGGTATTCAGAAAACCATTCTTACAAATTAAATTTCCAATGTACTAACAATATTGCTGAGTATGAAGCTTTGATGCTCGGTCTGAAGCTTTTGAAAAAAGTTGGTGCTAAGAAGATAATGGTAAGAGGTGATTCTGAATTGATAATCAAGCAAATCAAAGGTGAGTATGATTCTAAACACCCACATCTTAGAGCTTATAGGAATGTTGTTCTTGATGCCTTGAGGTGTTTCACTGAAGTTGACTTGTAGGTAATGCCGAGGGGATAGAATATTCTGGCCGACGGATTGGCTACATCAGCAGCCACCTGTAAGATTCCTTTCCGCCCAACTCGCCCATATACTGTTAAGGTGAAATGCAGACCGACGGTTCCCGACAATATCAGGTATTGGCAAGTGTTTGGTAATGATGATCAGATCGAGGATTTTCTGCAGTGTAAAAACGATTTTGAATGTACAAATATAGATTTAGAGAACAAAGATGAAAATGTAAATAATTCTGATTTTGAAATTGATAGTGTAAATACCATAGATTCAGGAGAATTAGGCGAAGACGAAATGAACACTGATGTTTTACAATTAAAAAGAAATTTTTTGCCTAGAGGTCTTGTTCCTTTAGAAGACTTGTTTGACAGTAACGATGTAGCCAAAAAACCAAAAATAGAAGCCCATGGACAAGAGGTAGAAGACTATAATATAGGGACTGAAGAGAAACCTAGGATGGTCAAACTGTCCAAATCATTACCCCCAGAACAAAATCTCAAATACATTGAGTTGTTCAAAGAATATTCTGATGTTTTTGCCTGGGGCTATGAAGATTTGAAAGCCTATGATACCAGCATCATACAGCACGGGATTCCAATAAAAGAAGACCAAAAACCATTTAGGCAGAAAATTAAGAGGATAAATCCAAAGTTGCTCCCTCTGATAGAAAAAGAAATCAAGAAAATGTACGATGCCAAGATCATAGTTCCGCTGCGTTTCTCCAAGTGGGTCTCTAATTTGGTCCCTACACGTAAGAAAACTAGGGAAATCAGACTCTGCATATATTTCCGAAATCTGAATAAAGTATCCCTGAAGGATAATTACCCCTTGCTGAAAATGGACCACATCCTCCAAAGGGTGGTCGGGTCCAGTCAGATATCTCTGTTGGATGGTTTCTCGGGCTACAACCAGGTCCTAGTTCACCCAGACGACCAAGACAAAACCTCTTTCACCACACCATGGGGCACTTTCATGTATGTGAAGATGCCTTTTGGTCTGATGAACGCAGGAGCCATGTTCCAGAGGGCAATGGATATTACCTTCGTGGAAGAATCGGGTAAGTTTATTGTCGTCTATTTAGATGATGTGACGGTGTTTTCCCGATCTGATGATGAACACCTGCGGCACCTCAGACGAGTTTTCAAGAAATGTAGAAGGTTTGGGATTTATTTAAATCCTAAGAAGAGTCTTTTTGGGTTAGAAGAAGGCAAACTGCTGGGACACATCATCTCCAAAGATGGAATCAAAATAGACCCCAGTAGAATCGAGGCCATACAAAAATTAGAACACCCAAGGAACCTTAAAGAACTACAGTCTTTTATCGGAAGAATTAAATTTCTACGAAGATTCATTCCTAATCTGGCAGAACTCCTCATGAACATTACAAACATGCTTAAAAAAGACGTAAAAATAAAATAGGACTCCGAGTCCAGACAGTCTTTCAAACAAGTCAAACGAGCACTCACAGAAGCCCCAGTTTTGATTAGTCCCGATTTTACTAAAGATTTCTATCTCTTTTCTTTCGCATACGAACATACTATAGCGGCGGTGTTACTGCAAAAGAACAACGAAGGGTATGAACAACCCATATCTTTCTTTAGCAAAGCATTAAGAGATGTTGCTCTGAATTACAAGATCATGGAGAAGCAAGCTTTTGCTTTGGTAAAATCCATAACAGACTTTAGGGTCTACATTCTCCATTCCCACACCATAGCTTATGTTCCGAATGCGGTAGTAAAGGATATCTTGACACAGGACAACCCGGATGGAAGAAGGGGAAAATGGATTGTTGTCATTTTAGAGTACGATATAGAGATTAAGCCCATGAAACTAATCAAAGGTCAAGGCCTTGCTAAATTAATGGCTGAATCTAATTTCCACGCTCTTGACATTAATTTTCTATATGTGGCAGATGAACAGGGCGAGATGGTAACTCCAAACGTGAGAGAGGTATTTCTCAACTCTCCATGGTATGCAGACCTTATATTCGTTTTACAAAATTTACAAGCTCCCCCTGGTTTGACTAAAACTAAAGCTAGATTTTTAAAGTTGAAAGCTTTGAAATTCTGTATTCTAGAAGGAAATTTGTACTGGAAAGATCCGACAGGCATTCTGTTAAATTGTTTACTGAAAGATGAAGCTGATAAAGTGTTGCAAGAGTTTCATGTAGGGGAATGTGGTGGCCATCTGAACTGGAAAGCAACAGCCAACAAAATACTCAGAGCTGGATTTTACTGGCCCACCATGTTCGCCGATGTGCATCAGAAGGTAACAACATGTCACCAATGTCAACTGTTTGAGGTAAAAAGGAAACTCCTTCCTCTACCTCTAAAACCGATCTCAGTCGAGGCCCCTTTCCAGCAATGGGGACTCAATTTCATTAGAGAAATACACCCCTTGTCTTCAGGCCAGCAAAGGTGGATTCTCACTGCCACCAATTATTTTACCAAATGAATCGAGGCAGTACCAAGCAGGCAAGCCACTGACTCTGTTATTATCAAATTCCTTGAAAATAATATTTTGTCTCGTTTTGGTTGTCCTAGAAAGATTCTAACTGACAATGCAGCTGCCTTTCGGTCAAAGAAACTCATAGATTTTTGCAACCAGTATCACATTGGTTTGGGGCATTCCACAACCTACTACCCTCAGGGGAATGGGTTGGTGGAATCTTTAAACAAAACTTTGGTAAATATCATCAAGAAAACATTGCAGGAAAACAAGAAATCATGGCACAATAAGTTGGTGTTTGCTTTATGGGCTGACAGGCTGACCACCAAAAGGTCAATTGGTATGTCACCATACCAGCTGGTCTATGGTACAGAGGCAGTTTTCCCCACTTCTTTAGGAGTCCCTATCATGAAGTTACTTCAAGATGTACAAGCTGAGCCAAATGACTCACAGAGAAGGATCAACCAGATGATCCATTTGCAGCAGACTAGAGAAGACGTTTTCAACAAGACTCAGGTAGTCCAAGGAAACATCAAGAAAATCTTTGACAAACGAACCAAGGAAGATAATTTCGAGTTAGGAGATTTGGTGCTGAAATGGGATGCCAGAAATGAAGACAAGGGAAAGCATGGAAAATTTGACAATCTGTGGACAGGGCCGTACATGATCCAAGCTTTCAGGGGAAACAATGCCTTCTTGCTAAACAACGCTGATGGGTCAAATATGCCAGGAGCACCTGTGAATGGCAGAATGCTGAAACATTATGTACCACCTCAGTAGAAGATTCGATCTCTCACTCTTCATTGTACATACCATTTCAATTTTCATTTTCACTTGCATCTTCTGAGTGAAGAACATTCATCAGTTAGTTGAAGCCCGAAGAGAAGGCCCTAAGTTGTTGATCACTGTTTTTCCCATTTTTTTAGAATAAAACCAACAAAGGTTGCCAGGCAGAAATTTTCAGAACAACAGGAACCAGGATTCTTGGCACTTCACAGGGAAAGTACCATCCCCAGGTGAAGCCGCTGTTATCACCCCATAAATTATGGGAATCAACTGGTGACTGGGATATTATCTGTCTCTAGTGTTTTTGTTGACAAATGATTTTTCATTCTGCAAATAATTTGAGAAAAGAAAAAAGAAAAAGAAAAAGTCAAAAAAAAAAAAAAAAAAAAAAAA
>JASDQU010172790.1:4487-17275 GCA_032191745.1 Picea mariana
AAGTCAGGAATGCTTATCGGGCCAAGCGTCCTCGACTCATAAGTTACAGAGATGAGGTATGGGACCTAATTGATAATTTCTTCTCGGATTTCAACATTTCTTTTATTCCAAGAGAGAAGAATACTTCGGCCGATTCCTTAGCTGTCTCAGCTAGTCTGTTCAAGATCCCTTTGCCACCGAAGATCAAATATGGGATCGAGGTAAGGTATAGGCCATCTATCCCGAACAATGTCAAGTATTGGAAGGTATTTGAAAATGATCTTGAAATCAAAAAAAAACTTTAGTCCGTCGATGAATTTTCTGCATTACACATTGATTAGGACCCTGATCCCAAAGGTAACCCTCACCCTGAGGTATTTTTAAATAAAATTGTTAATCACCATATTGTTCAGTTGCCCAACAATCACATTCCAAAGGGACTAGTCCCTTTAGAAATATTGTTTGATGGGAATGATGTGGCAGTAAAAGGTACGATTTCAAGAGAAGACACTGATATAGCTAAGTGCAACATTGGCACACAAGAAGAGCCTAAGTTTGTCAAATTGTCAAGCAACCTAACCAAAGAGTAGAGGGCGGAATATATTGAGTTATTGAAAGAATTCGCTGATGTGTTTGCATGGACCTATGAATATCTCAAGACATATGACACATCTGTCATTGAACACAAGATCCCATTGAAGGAAGAGGCTAAGCCATTCAGGCAGAAGCTGAGGCAGATAAATTCCATGTTACTGCCTGTCATGGAGAGAGAAGTGAAGAAGTTGTTAGATGCCCAAATCATTATTCCCTTGAGATATTTTGAATGGGTCACCAATTTGGTCTCGGTGAGGAAGAAAAGTGGAGAAATCAGGCTCTGTGTTGATTTCAGGAACCTGAATAGATGCTCAAAGAAAGACAACTATCCCCTACCCAACATGGAACACATATTGCAGAAGGTAAATGGTGCATCTAGGATATCCATGATTGATGGTTTTTTTTGGCTATAATCAGATATCAGTCATGCTTGAAGACAGAGAAAAAACAACCTTCACCACTCCTTGGGGGACATTCATGTATGCCAAAATGCCTTTTGGATTGATGAATGTAGGAGCAACATTTCAGTGAGCCATGGATATAGCCTTCATTGGGGAGAAAGATCAGTTTGTGGTGATCTATCTGGATGACATCATAGTCTTCTCCAGGTCTAACAAAGAGAATTACTGTCACCTGAGGAAAGTTTTCTTGAAGTGTTGAAGGTTTTGCCTATCCTTAAATCCCAAGAAATCTTTGTTTGCTATGAAGGAGGGGAAGTTGTTAGGCCATATAGTATCAACAGAAGGAGTAAGGATTGATCCCAGCAGGGTAGAGGCAATTCAGACCCTGTCACTTCCCAGGTCTAGAAAGGAAGTTCAGGCTTTTTTAGGGAAGATTAAATTTTTGAGGAGATTCATCTCAAATTTTGCTGAGGTGGTGAAACACATCACAACCATGCTCAGGAAAGGAAATGAAGTAAAATGGATTGCTGAACCCAGGGAATCTTTTATCCAAATAAAGAATGCATTGACTGAGGCACCTATGCTGATTAGTCCCAATTATTTCAAGGATTTCCTAATTTTTTCTTTTGCTTCTTTTGATACAGTAGAAACAGTCTTATTGCAAAAAAATGAGGAAGGGCGAGATAAATCCATTTCGTTCTTTAGCAAAGCATTGAGAGATGCAGAAATCCAATACAAGATCATGGAGAAGCAGGCCTATGCCTTGGTGAAATCTCTCAAAGATTTCAGAGTATATGTATTGCACTCAAAAGTGACTGCATACCTTCCTTCAGCCTCTGTGAAGGACATCCTTATACAACCTGACATGGATGGGAGAAGAGGTAAATGGATTGCCAAGATCCTGGAGTTTGACCTGGAGATTAAGCCCACCAAGTTGATAAAGGGGCAGGGTTTAGCCAAGCTGCTAGCTAAATCCAATTGCAAGGCCTTGGGGGTTAGCTTCATCAATGCTTGCTCAGAGAATCAACAAGCTGAGTCATCCAACAAGAGCTCTCAGGGTTTCTTATCACTGGCATAATGCACCTAGTATGGAGGCATTTTGTACTTTCTGCAAGAATTGAAGCCTCCTGATGGAATGGGAAAAGGCAAGGCAAGAGATTTAAAGCTCAAGGCGGTCAGATATTGCCTTATTGATTGTGTCTTGTACTGGAGAGACCCTCTAGGGGTGTTGTTGAGGTGTCTGAACCCACAGGAAACCCAGAAAGTTATGTTTGATTTCCATAGCAGCCTTTGTGAGGGGCATCATTTATGGAAGACAACAACCCACAAAATGCTCAGGGCTAGGTATTATTGGCCCACTTTATTCATCAGAGCTTGCATCAAATGCCAAAAGTTCTCAGGAAAGCAGCAGCTCAAATATTTGCCACTAAAGCTTGTAGTAGCTTTGGCACCCTTTCAGTAGTGGGGGTTGGACTTCATTGGAGAAATTCATGCTCCCTCAAGTGGCTGACACAAATGGATCCTGATTGCAACAAACTATTTCACCAAGTGGATAGAAGCTGCCCCTACCAGGAATGCTTCACACAAGGTAATTATCAGCTTCCTGGAGGATATCATAACCATGTTTGGCTGTCCTAGCAGAATTGTCACCGATAATGCTGCTTCTTTCAAGTCTGAGCCTCTGGTTAAGTTTTGTAAGCAGTTTGAGATTTCACCCATTCACTCCACACCCTATTATCCTCAAGGAAATGGACTGGCAGAATCTTCTAATAAACGCCTGATCAAACTCATTAAAAGATTATTGGAAGACAATAAGAGGGCCTGGGATTCAAAGCTCAAATTATCTCTATGGGCCGATCGAGTGACAACTAAGAAGTCCCTGGGCACCTCCCCTTTTCAACTTGTTTATGGGACGGGGGTTGTTTTCCTCACTCCGCTCGCTTTACCTATAGTGAAATTCTTTTAAGGTCATGAAGGAGAACCCAACCATATGGTCAAAAGAATTCATCAGATGG
Source organism: Picea mariana (assembly GCA_032191745.1). Lineage (NCBI taxonomy): Eukaryota > Viridiplantae > Streptophyta > Pinopsida > Pinales > Pinaceae > Picea > Picea mariana. The sequence continues at coordinate 7,477 of JASDQU010172790.1, forward strand.
TAGAAGTGAAACAGATCAGGGACCAGGTATTGGACAGAGCTTACAATCATCAACAGAAGATCAAGCTGGCTTTTGATAGTAAGGTCAGGAAGAAAGAATTCGAGCTGGGTGATCTGGTACTCAAGTGGGATGCACCCAGACATGATAGAGGAAAACACAATATGTTTGATGCCCTCTGGATTGGGCCCTTCAAAATCTTTGAAGTATTCTCAAACAACACTTTCAGGTTGCAGGATTTGGAGGGAGAAGAAGTTTTTAATGGCCCAGTAAATGGGCATTTCTTGAAAAAATGTTTTTTCTAAGCCTTAAACGACTCCTCTGTTTTTGTAAATATTGTTTTTTGTTTATTTTCGGCCTAATAAATGACTCCATAAGCCCAACAACAAGGCACTGGAACTGCAAAAGAGTTCTTAAAGCATCACAGGGATGACTCTATCCCCCATGGAGCCTAATGTTAGAACCTAAACATGTAAGAGGGGTATTTTTTCCTAAAGGGCGACGCCCTTTGGAGAAAAGGTGGAAAGAAGTGGAGTAAAGACCCACTTATCCTAAGTTGGGGCGCGAATGCACATTTNGGGGGGGGGGTCCAGAATTGGCCGCACATCTCTCAAAGGTCTAGATTGAGGTGCTCAGATCTGCAGTCAAGGTTAGATTCCAGACCCCCCTTGCCTTTCTACCTTTAATAAGGGGGGGCTAGTCCAGAATTGGCAGCTTCTAGCGGATCCCACATTGTCGCATCTCCAATATCCTCCACCATCCAACTTCTGCCATATGTCTTCCCTCAGCGCCATCCTGGCCTATCCCTTTCCCTTTTCCTCGCTTCCACCTGTCACCTCCTGCCAGGTCTTCTCCCCCTCATCCTCCAATTCATCCTTCCTCCTCGTCCAAGGCCTGTTGCCTTACGGCTTCCCAGTCACCTCCATCTGTATGGTCATCTCCACTCCTTATCTACTTGTACCCCACATTCCATGCCACTTTTTCCCATGTCCTATCCATACCTCATGGCACTTCTCATTAGGTGTCACATCATCACCACCCATCCACCACTTCCAATCATGTGCCCTAGTCTTCGCACCGGCTTCCACGCCTTATCCATCAGGCCGTTCAACCAATCCAGGTGGTTGTGCGAGAAGACCTCCACATCCCAAGAGTGCAGAGTTGGCCTGGTCATTTTCAATCCTGAGGAAGAAATTATTGAGGTAGTTGGTGGTGGTTGAACATCGTCTCCACCATAAGTGGAAAGTCCAGAAGAGGGACCTGAGACAAGTCAATTCTTTTGCAGAATTGTCAGGAGTTTGGTTGCATCTGACACAAGTGCACGACCGTCCAGAGACTGGAGGTGCAGTCTGCTAGTAAACATGCAGACGTAATGTTTTTAATGATAAGTCTTGGTCTTGTTTCCATTATTAGCCTTGGGTATATGTAGGCAATCTTGCCATTTTTTGTGGGGATCGATGGTAGAGCAATGCTCCCAAATGTAAAGCCTTATCTCAGCCTTTGGTTCTCTAGATATACAATGATATTTTGATATTTCTTGTTTAATGGCAGCCAACCTTCTCTTTTCCTCATTCCTTTGAATCTTAAGAACCCGGGCATGGAAGATCTAGTCGAGTGTTGTTGTAACTATATGATGTATGTTTGATTGTATCAGTTTTGCAACGTTTGAGTTTTACTTTGAAGCTTCTTTGGTCTGAGAGGATCTTATATTCGAGACTTTTCCCCTTCTTTCTTTCACTTACCCAACACTATACAACTTACTGGCTTAAGTTAGATCAAGACCTCGCATGCCCTTGCTGTCCTAGCCCAGTTTTCTGAGTGAGCAATATCGTCCTAGGTTTACCTCCATTCGATCACCCCCCTTTTACAAATCGTGACATAAAATTATGGGCATTGGACTCTTCTCCTGCTGCAATGCAGGAGTGACTTCCATCACCAACAATAAGTATAGCCGAAAATCCCTCCTTTTATATTTCCAAAAATTATGGTGTTTTATATTACAAAATTGGGGCTAAAACCCTTAAAAATACATATACAACCAATATACATGTCCCATGACATCTACGCCTGTGGCGCCGAATGAGTCTCATGATATAAAACCATGGCATTGGTGAGACACCAAAAGAGTCATACCCATGCTCTAGTTACACCGACAACCTGCCTCTGCATTGCTTCAGGCAGATCCTCCAACTGAACCATAGGAATCCTCTGTGTCAAACACGATAGGTTGCCCTGCATGTTTTGAAGGAATCTCTCCACCTCTCCTTTGACTGCCTCATCTCCTCGGTGCCTCTGTCTATGTCGTAAGACTCCCTCTAGCCATTGTGGACCCACATCTGTAACCACGCAAATATCGAGTTAATATTTAAAAACACCATCCAAATTTTTTTTTTTGTTCTTTTAAATACAAAAATACAAAAAATGAAATATATAAAAAATATTGTTTACCTATGGTGCCGTAGGCGGCTCCTGGTGGAAGCGGCATATCAGGATCACCTTTGAAATCAATTCCCACATAGGGATAGTCATCCAGAGCTATGATTTGTCTCCTCCACCAGAAGAAAAAATCATCGTTGTAGGGTGTCACCACCCTACCTCCCCCCTGTCGTCTCATGACCTCGATCCATCGAGCCATAGTTGGATCACGTGGCCCTTTAGGAATGATCTCCACTCTAGGTCCCATTCTTGGGATCCACTTGAAAAATAAGCTACAAAGGATAGAGGCAAACCTGAAGTTTCGCTTTACCCCCTGCTTGCACTCTGTCAGCTGACCTTTCATATTGGTCAGCAGTGAGGTACACCAATCGTACACGGTAGGTCTCACACACTCTAGTGTGTAAAACATAAGCGGTCTTGATGATTGATGTAGAAAGGTTGAACCTATGATCCTAGTAAGCACGAGCACAATAATCTTCAGGCTAAGGTTACCTATAGCCCTGACAGGGATTTGACTTCCCACCACGGGAGTCCTTGCAACACAGTGGGCCTCGATGTATTCTTCGACCTTCATCCCACTCCCGACCCCACGTGACTTGAGGTCCATGACCTCTCCTCGACGTGAAAGTCCTATCAAGAAGTATATGTATTCTACTTTGATACTTAATGGTTGTCCATCAAGGATAAATCTCTCGCCATATGGATCCCAATATCCCACCAGCATTTCCAATAACCTTACTTGGGCCCTCATTCCTTTGAGAGCCCAAAACTTTTATAGACCACATCTTTTCAATGTTGCTTGAGCCACTGGATCCCCATCCACTGCTGCATCTACCTCCTCATGCTCTCTCTCCCTCCACTCCAACACCATCCTGCAAAAACCAAATCAATTTTTGAGTTAGAAACTTAATTTTTTCCATTTTGTGCAAGTATAAGCGAGTTATCCAAGAACAGTCACTGGTAGGGATTGATATATGCTCCTTGTATTTCACACAGGGGCATATATCTGGTCATATAAGCGACATATTAGTAGAAACCCACGTATACAAAAGAACTCAATTTGCGCCCTCACAAACTAAAAAAATGGATCCTAATTCAAAATTGTAAACCATTGAATTTGAAGAGGATGGGATGAAGAGTTACCTAGACCAGACGGTTTGCGATTCTGTTGCCTATTGCTTCCGCAATCACCGTTTGAATTCTGGAGGTATGTTAGTCCAAATTCCACTATTTTGGGTGAAAATAAAAATGACATAGTAAATTTTGATTTTATTACTATTTATAAAACATTTTTACCCATTTGATATAGTTTTATGCTATTATTTTGTCTAATTGACTAATTCAAAAATGGTTTTAAGCTGGTTTTTGTAGTTTTGACTCAATTTTCTTACAGATTTCAACTTCATGGTTGACCATGTGTCTCCTCAGGCATGTATATTCATAACCTAGCATATAGGATAGGTATTCACTACATCGTGCAGTTTTGCATTTTTCTTCAATTACCACTTTTTACGCCTTAGGTACGAACCCATTTATTGTGATGCATTAACCTCCATCTACTATCATAGCATTGTTAATAAATGGTAGAGACTTACTAAACATGGGTACCCTAGTTAGAACCTCTTTTTCATTTGGTTCCCATGCCGAGATTTTTCCTTAGGACTGGGAGTCCATTAGAATTTGATACATGACTTTACAATGAGCCTCATTTCTCATTCATGCACACATGGCCTTATTACCCACAGACTCCCAAAAAATGAGTCTTAGTTAAGCTCTTTTCCGAATCGTTATCAAAAATAGAAAAGATCTTCGAGTGATTTGTCCCTTTCACACTCGTTAAAATTGGATTTGAAAGATCATGAGTCTTAGTTAAGCTCTTTTCCGACTCGCTATCAAAAATGGAAAATATTGCCGAGTTAACTTGTCTTTTTCACACTCGTAAATTGGATTTGAAAAGATGTCTATTTGGCACAAGTTTACCCCTTTTTCACACCAAGTAGACTAAAATATATAAAAAGGACATTTTTTGGTGTTAAGTTGTGATTTCATCTCATGCCCTTGCTTGCAATATTGAACCTTTAGCCAGTTCTCGCTTTGCATTATAAACCATGGCCCAAGCAATTTTCATCCTCAACCAAGCAGAGCCTTGTTTATATCCTTCACAATTTGACACCCTATACCCTAGAGGGAACATCAACCTGAGTGTCCATCTCCCACATGCATTTCCTTGCATTGAGCATAGATACGTTCCACTGTCGGAACTAGTTTTTTTTACTTGCGACACTCGTTTCGTCTTCTGTATCATAGAATTCGCTTGTTATGAAAAAACAAAAAACGACAGGCGGGAAGGGAGTACTATATTGTAATTGGCAGCAGCCATGTCACCTTTGAACATAGCACAAAGTTATTGAGTCCTTGCATCATCATAATTTTGGGTTTAGCATGGCCTTAGGGAACTGATCTCGTTACAGAATTTTCTCTACCGACAGGTTAGTCTTCCAGTCACTATAGAGAACATTATGGATGCCTCCTACATCTAGTTGTCACATCATTAATTCTATGCTACCGAAGTCCACTGTATGTCTCATGCTCTTGTTCATAGGAAGTCTATCAATCTGTGTCGTCCACTCGTCAGAAATCTTGACTTTGCATGTCGGCCATACCCTCAGTTTGTCTCAGAATCACACGATACTTTGGTCTTATGATGCAACCTAGCCCTACTTTCATCATTGGTAGGTCACCTTGAACCCAACAATTGACATTTCATCATGGGTCGTTGACTGGGTGGTTTCCCTTGTGTTCAATGGAAAGACATATATTCACACTTTGGGATTCATGTAGTGTCATGGATGCCATTAGCCTTATTGGTGGTTTCCTCGCCTTTATCAATAGTTTTGATCATTGACTGCTATTCAGAGGGTCTTTTTTTTTGTACCGCTTGCATTTGGCACATGCAAAAGATGCACAGGGTCATTGGTTCATGAACATGTTCTTCGTCCGATCTCCACCAAATCATGAAGCTCCTACTTTGTTCCTCATGCTGACTGATGAGAGATGCTTTAATGCTCTCCTTTCAGTAGGTCTCTTTCCATCGACTTCAGCTCATGTATTCTGGATATGAGACCTATAGTTTTATGAGTACCTTGAGGCTTGCAGTCATTAGTAGCAGGTTGTATCGCCATTGACAGATGGGAATACATCAATGTCTCCTGATCAATGGATCTCTCAAGTGTTAGACACTAGCTCCTTTATTCACATTTGTAGAGATGTACTCGGTGCCTTGATACCTACTTTCATCATTGGTAAGTTGTCTCACGTTTGTTAATAGTATACCTCAATGACCAGTAATCAAATGATGTCTCATCATGTTTGACCTCAACTCATTTATTCACGTGATATAGACTTGCACCATTGGCGGATTGTATTGAAGACTTGAAGACATCACTTTGTGGATGCATCTTTCCTTAGTTGTTGCTTCCATTTCATTGGACTAGTACCTATTTGACTTCACCGATCATGAGAGATTAGATTGTACTCCATGGTATATAGATATCTTCAGATTGATTTTGAGACTGGTTTCACTGGGCCTTGTTTGTGACTATGACAACTATTGACATGTAAATGCATTTATACTTGCCTACTCATGGCCATGAACACTTGTTGGTATATTTTCCACATGGATCTGCATTGTATTCATGGCAGGCATGTATGCAAAGTCAGTACATAATGTCATGAACAATCAAGTTCGTCCAAATGGTTCTCTACCACTCCACTTTTAGGTTATTTATAATGTATTTCGACCATCATAGATACTCCTCTGATATCACACATTAGGGGGCATCTGTTATAGCAAGATTTGCCTCACCATTGCTATCTTGCACAAAGGGCCTTTTTCCATTTCCCTATGCAGACTTATCAACCCCCTTGTGACAAATCTAGTGCCAAAAACATATATTTTTCCACATATACGCTCCCTAACTACTTTGCAAGATGCATATATGCTTGCTGCTCCACTACAACTCACGTATATCGAGATTTGTGCCAGAAAATACAAAATGAGGTCAGGTTTCCATGTCATGATAGAAAATCTCTGATATTTGTCCTTCCATATACTGGAAACGTTCTGACTTGGCACTTTAGTTGCATTTTGGAGGCTATAAGAGCACAATTTTGAGCTATGGAAAAAGAGGAGAAAGCATTCAACTTTGAGAGAAAATTTACTCTAGAGAAATTACTTCATATTGAGTCTGCATCCCTTTGTCCCTCAAGTCTGAACACAGTGTTCATCCCCGAAGCTCTTTCCTCATTGTCGAGAGGACCTCATTACCTCTTTTCTATGAGATTTCCTTTGGTGGAGGATTGAAGTGGTGGAGACCCAGTTAGAAGGAACTTGGTTTCTTGGTTTCGAACTGTGCCAACACGGAAGTCTGTAATGTTGATACTTCTATTGATCAATTATTAATAGAAATACTCCTTTCCCATCCTATCGATATCTTGAAAATATATGATTATTATTCATGGGCATGTTTGTAATGTTTATTAATGGATTGTGCTATGTGATGTGCTAACTCATTTTATGTATTGTCACTATATACTTGCATCGCTTGTTTGTTGAGAACTTCTTGCCGGTGTAAAGCTTTGGGTCAAAGTGCTCAATGGTGGAACGACATCAAATGATTGGATTGAGGTAGGATTCTTCCTCATATTGCACATTAGTTTATAAAGCACATGATGGAATTGAGTTGATTTCTGCAGTCATACCTATCTGTTGTGGTTTGCCCTTGGCCATAGAGAGTTTTTCCCTTGTAACAACCACCTTAGAGATTCTTGGGATGGGTTGAGGATCCTTCTCCATTAGTTGTGGATCATCCCTAAGATGTAGCCTTGACCTCATATTCGAATCCAACTAATTTCCAAGATAAGGGGGATCTTCCCCTGATTTTATCAACAACATAATGCTCCCAAATAGGCCAGCGCTCCCCCAAAAGGGTACACAGAGTGTTGCAACGCTCCCCCAAAGAGGGTTAGGGAGCGTTGGCACTCCCTGACAGTAGGTAGGGGAGCGCTGCCCAAATTTTTCTCAAAAAACCATAACGCTCCCCCAGAAGGGTGACCAGAGTGCTACAATGCTCCCCCAAAGAGGGTTAGGGAGCACTAGCACTTCCTGACAGTGGGTAGGGGAGCACTTCTTTTCAAACTTAATTTTTAAGTGGTTTTCTCAATGGAAAAAACATTGTTCTCTTCAACAAATGATTTCTCTTCCTAAACCAATACTTTGAGGTGTATTGCAAGTGTTCTTGATAATGTCATCCGAGACACGACAGAGGCAAGATGACAATATGATATTTGCGACACTTGTGGGCAAAATGTGACACTTGCAACATTGGTAATGGCGACACTAGGCCATCATCATAATGAGTAATTTTGATGTGTAACAAGTAGTGGGTCAGATCGAAGAGCTAATTTTCAATAATTCAGGTAGCGACAATGACACAGAGATCGAACACACGTGCAGTGGAAGGACCTTCAGAAAAGTTCCTTTGGTGAACTTGTTTGAGAAATATCACTAACCTCTTTTACCAGAAGAAGGATTCTATAGTGGGGAAGAGGAAGAGCTACTGAGTGAAGAACAGTCAGGATCTATTGGACCAAGAGAATAAAATACTAAAGAACCTCACAGAGAAGAGCCAAACATGTCAGGAACTGTGCATATCGTTTAAGTAAGTATTATTACTCCTCCTATTGTTTCAACAACATTAAGTAACCATAGTAACCTATGTTATCAGAGCACTCAGAGAACTGGTACACGTAGCTCAATACCTATTCAGTCAGAAAACCTAGGACGATCTAGGTTAGACGATATGAGGTTAACCACCTTTAAGGGAGATGGATTTGAATATCCCGAGCATCATTGGTTTCTATGTGAAGTTGTATGGAGTATTAAGAATATCACCCGTGAAGCTGTTAAATGAGCTTAGTTTAGTACTAACTTGAGAGACTGCACACTGAGCTGGTACATGAAGTTTTTCCAAGGAGTTTCCCAGCCGAAACCACTGAACCAGATCAAGACTGCGTTGATTACAAAATTCAAAAAACCCAAGTCGGAGTCACACTGCATTAGAGAATTGAAGGAAATTAATTAGAAAGTAGTTGAACCTGTTTGGGAGTTTGATCATAGGTTCAAGACCCTAACAAGCCATTTGAGTTTTCAAATCCCAGATGAGTAGAACAAGGAATGGTTCATTACTTCCCTCCTACCACACATCAAGGTCCCTTTGATGCAACAAAAGATTTCTTCATAGGATGAGGCACTGGAGATCACCATGAAACTAGAATCAACCCCTATGGGAGAATCCAACTTAGGTATGAGTCAAATCTTGAGTCAGCTAACTAGTTTGTCTCTGCAGGTCGAAGATATGAAGAAAGACAAGGGAAAAGATAAAAGAGAAGATATATGGTGTATTAGATGCAAATCAAAAGGCCATGACAAGAAGCACTGTCCCCTATTTCATGAGTATTTGGCATCTAGAGCCCCGAGTCCTTTAAACCAAGTTACCCTACCTTGGTGCAAGGTATGTAGAAATCGACATCGCCCTAGTGAATGTTACTATCTGAAAAAATATGTCCAGACACCTACAAATCTGTATTGCATGGTCTATAAGTCAGTAGGACATGATGATAGGAATTGCAGAGCCTATGAACTCATGCATGAAAGGTCGAGAGACATATACAAGATTCAAGGTGAAGTACAACAAGAAGGAAGCACTGTGCAGTTTAATTCCCCAGGAAGAGGAAACTTCAACCCTCATGGTGGATTTAGAGGATCAGGAGGAGGAGGAGGTATGGGTCGAGGTCAAGGATAGATCATCTATTATAACTGTGCACAACTAGGACACTTGGCAAGGTACTATCAGAACCCTTTTACCACTTGTAGCTACTACAACTCATTTGAACATGTCATAGAAGATTGTCCTGCGTTGTTAGCTAAACTTCAAGAGAAACGAGAAGGAAACCAACAAATACAACTAATCAAAGTAGAACCTCAAGGAGAAGATCCCAGGTTCATTGTTATCACTAGAGGAGGCGTTGTTACAGGACAAGACAAAGTCACCCAAGGAAATAATACAAAAGAATCAAGAGTTAGGAAAGCTGCAAAGAAGACACAAGTGTTTGATGCGAAGAAATAAAAACAAATATTTGAGGAGGAAAGAAAATAATTTGGAAGAGATCGGTATTCTTCATCAAAGGTTCAACTAGAAGTGAGAGAATATGGAATGCCTCTGGCATTTGATCAGTCTTCTCTACCAAAAGAAGGAAAAGAGGTAAGTAAGTTCATGGAATTTTTATGCACCTGCATTAATTTGAT
>JASDQU010172791.1:10384-20931 GCA_032191745.1 Picea mariana
AATCAACAGATATAAACAATTAATTAATGAATAATTAATTAACTAACTTTATTAAGAAATAATCATTGTTTAACTAAAACATATTAGGACAATTAATTATCTAATTAATTATACTTGATAAACCTTAATCAATCAATTGACTAGGGTTGCTACATACCTAAATTGTTCTAGACCCTACAATGCTAAGAGATCTATCATCACCAACAAATATTTTCTTGGTGTTACATTCATTTAGAGAAGAAAATATGGATTTATCCTTAGCCATATGATAAGATACTCCAGAATCAATAAGCCACTCATAAGAAGAAGAAGTAGAAGTTCCATTGAAGGAGAAACCAGAAGTAGAAAGTGCATGTCCATGAGAAAAAGGAGAAGAATAATCAATATTGATGTTTTGATTCTTCATCGCTGCTTCTAAGGATTCCATATTTTTAAACATTCAGACTCCACATGACCATGTTTCCCATAAAAGTTGTAATGTATGTTACTAATCTTCTTACTTCTTTTTTTTCACCTTCGTCACCATTAGGAGAAAAGGTTGGTGGAGAGGGTTTGGAACCCTTTTTTCGCTTGTTGTTGTAGCGAGGATGTTTCTTCTTGGGATTCTTGGATTTATCTTTCTGCTAGACCACTAGGGATTTGTTGGATGTATCTATAGTGTTAATCAATACAAGTTGCACAAGATTATCTTGCTCTCAAATCAAAACATCACAAAAACACTCAAGAGAGGGTTATTTATAAGAAATATCTGGATCTTCTCTATTGACATAAAATGTAGATAAAAAAATAGAATATGAACTATTGAGCTTAGCAAGAATAACATATATGCATCAATTTTCCTTTAGATCTAGTTGGAATTCTATACACAAAATTCTAAATGTTTTGAACTTATATAAGTAATATTCAATGCAAGGAAAAACATTTGGACTTAAATTCATTAATTGATTTTCCAAATGGTGGGAATGAATAATATTGTGTTTACCAAACACAACTTTAATCTTTTCCCAAGCTTTATCTAGGCCCCAAATTCCTTGAAGGTAAAACCTTAAATCAAGAGAGATGGACATTCTGATTAGTCCATGTGCTTCATCATTCTTATTATCCCATTTGGCATATTTTTCATCATCATTGGGTTCTTGTTCTTTTCCCAAGGAAATCTAATACATTCCTTTACTTCATAATACATCCTCCATATGGGATTTCCATGAGAAGTAGTTGGTATTGGTAAGAAAAATATCATTGGGAGAAGCTATATTAAATATGTAGAGTACATAGATTTAAAACATGAAATTGATGGTATGGATGGAAATCTCTTGAAAAAATAGGATGCTTAAAAAAAATAACACTAAAAATGGACTTTGTATGTGAAAGTTATTCCTTTTGAAAAAATGCATAAACGATAACCAGAGAGCCACATAACAAGTAAACGTTGGTCCACATGGTGATGCTCCTCCTAACTATGTCTATAAGTTCACTTTTAAATAAGTTATGTATGAAATGACCCACTTTTATAAAAAAACGGGAATCACTTTTACAATGAAGTTACTTTATAAATGAAAGTTGCATGCAAAACATAAGTTAAAATAAAATATTAAAGTTATTTATTAGTGATTCATTTTTAAAATTGAGTGAAATGCACTTTACAATGAATGCATGAACTTAAAAAAAAAGTAACAAAAAAGAGACTTGAATTCAATACCTCTTACTAAGTAAGTATCTTTCAACTAAGTGAGCTAGTGCAAAACACATTAAAAAGGAGGATTGAGAGTGTTGTTTTTGTTTTTTTGGAAGACGACCTTGGAGTGCGTGCTCAATAAAAAATTATTGTCATGCATTTACACACAAAAAAAAAATCACTTCTTGACAACAAAAAGGGTTAGATCTTAGTTATCTTACCAAGAAAATGCAAATTTTCCCTCTGTTTCTTATTTACCAAGATCGCACAAAGCGCACGACAAAGAGAATACACAGACTCGAAAACCCTTTCCGCTTTGTTTATGATTTTTCGAGATCGCACAGAGACAAAGGAAAATAAAATACACATGTCCAAAAGAGTATCAATATGGAAATAAAAAATAGTAAACCGAAAAAAAAAATTAAAATATTATCTCTATCAGAATATAAAAGGGTGTATTCAGGCTTTATACCTCTAGATCTTACTAAAATGGCCATATCTTGGGAAAATGAAAACATTGCCGAGTGAAACAAAAAGAGTTTCTAGCTGAAAGAAGATGTATGGGAACAATGGAACAGTCATCTCAGACTCGAAATGTATGAAAATGGAAGAAATTAGAGAAGTGACAAGACAACTTCAACATCTCAATCGACAACAAGAGCGAGTCTTAAAATGTAATATGATACCATGTTCAACAAAATAGTTATTCCAATAGAGGATGATCACCTTTAGTAACAAACCACACAACCGGATAAAATATCAACATGTCAATGTTTTGACATGGTAAAACCCCTATGGGGAAATTTATTAATGCAAAAAAAACATTATAGAGATATTTACAAGAGAGTTTTTCACAATCGATCATTGGAAAATGACCCTCCATGCTCTTTAAGTAGAGATCATAGACCAATTATGTGGTAAGCCACAAATCAATGTAGTCATTAAGATCGAGGAGAATATGAGCTATTGTATCACTCTATGTTGGGAACATATCGTGACCGTCAGATTACGTAACTACAAATGCATACTAAATAAACACACTAAGAAACACACTTTTACCTAATGACACGTTAGACCAAGTTGATCTTAACTAAATCCTAAGTTTCTAAATATCCTAATAGTCCTATATCCCATCTACTTTATATCGTTATGGAATAATCATTGAGAAGGAAGTTGTAAGAAAATAGAGTGGCCAGAGATCTTCGAGGGATCAAAATTTTCTGAGTCAAGAGTATAAATCACTCTCACTTTGTAGATGATACTCTAATGTTGGGTGGAGCCTCTACTATCATGGTTGAGAGATTCAAACATACTTTGGACCAATTTACCTATGCTTGAAAGGAGAAGAAAAATAATAAAAAAAGACAATTCTTTGGTGGTAATCTAAGCTCTCATTTACCTCAATCCATTTCTCATATTTTCATGTTTCCCTTTCAAGAAACATAGACCTATTTTAAATACCTGGGGATGCGTATTTCATTAACTAATCCATCAACACATTTGTGGAGTAGTTTCATTAGAAAAATAAAATCCAAGTTACGGTAGTGGGGCTCTCAGTGGTTAAACCATGTAGGTTGAGTATTCCTTATAAAATATGTCCTTTCAACTCTCTTGATCTTTCAATGTTCGGCCATGTTAGCTCCTGTGGGAATAATGCAACAAATTTCTCAAGAGATAAGAAAATTATTATGGAAAGGTGGAAAATCTAGTACAAATAAATTTCACTTGATAAATTGGAATATTGTAAGAGCCCCAAAGGATAGAGGCAGTTTGGGGATAAAGGACCATCTTATCATGAACCTGTCAATGGGTGCAAAGATTATATGGTATATGATGTCAAAAAAAATGGCTTGGTGGAATAAGGTTATTCTCAAAAAATACTTCCAAGCGGATCAAAACAGATGCATCGATGGAATTCTAGAAATCAGAAGAGAATTGCACATCTGGAGACTCCTAAAGGCTATAGCTCCTATCATCCAATCCAACATAACTTTGATTGCTCGAAATGGGAAATTAATAAGAATATTGAATGATGTCATCATGAGAAACAAAGCACTGGAAAAAATTCAAGAGATTCTCCCCTTAAAATCTTGGGTGGATTCCCAAAATATATCCACGTTATTTTACATTTCCAAGAGGTCTACATATTTTGATAGATGGATCAGGTGGTACATTGGTTCAACCCCCCCTCCCCTCAAATTTATAAGATCATGTCCCCTCTCTCTTCTCAGCTCTCAAGGGATGTGCCCCATGGGATCCATCCATTCTTAAGCAAAGGGGATAGGGAAACTCTAATTATTCGATTAAAAATGAATACCTACAATAGATACAAACTCTCTCTCTCTCTCCCTCTCCACAATTAGCGATTTGGAAGAAATTCTAGCACTTGGATGGTATTCCTAAGGTAAATATTTTCTATTAGCTAATGGTGCATGGAAAATAATTATAGCTAAAAATATATGCAAGAGAGGAATCTAAGGTCCATTTAAATGTGCTTTATGTTTTAATGAAAAAGAAATGATTCATCACCTCTTTTTTTTATTTTGAGTTCACCTTCCAAGTATGGAGATATTCATTTGTTGTAATTTCTTATCGAGTACAAAATCTGAATAGATAGAAAGAAATGGTTTCTCTATGGAGTAGAAACTATTGGGGCATTTTCAAAGATAAACCTCTTCTTAAAAATCTTTGGATGGCTCTTCCAAAATATCTTTGTTGGAAAATTTGGTTGGCATGAAACAAAGTTATTTTCAAGTAGAAGAAGCATGGTCCAAGATTAGTCATAGCCAAAGCAAAAGGTCTCCTTGTTGAGTTTATCAACTCAAAGAAATTTTTTATCTCAACACATGAAATTATGGACTTAAATGAGGAAATATGTGTCATTCAATTTTCTATCATAGATTTGTGATCTCAACAATCCATATGAAAACCAATATCAAGTAGAACATGGAAACTAAGAATGAATAAGAAATAATTTTAGAGTTGGTAGTGATTTGAAGGAAAACACATCTTGTATTTTGATGGATCCTCCAAAGGAAACCCAAGGGTGGAAATCACATGGGGGATCATTATGGATTTCAAGGGGAATCTAGAAAATTCGTTTTCATGGGGTTTTCGGACAACTAAAAATAATCAAATAGAGGCTTATTCTCTCTACCAGGGTATTCTCCTTGCAAAAATAGATAGTTTAAATACTTTGATAATCATTGGGGATTCCAATATAATCATCAACCTAATGGTCTCAAATAAAATTCCCTATGATAGAAAATTAACTTCAATTGTTTCTCTATCCCAAAAGGAGATCGATGGCTTTCGTAAGATATTGTTTCATCGAGTATTTCAAGAATTCAATAACCAAAATAATATGTTGGCTAATATGTGTCATTTTCACAAACCATGGGTGGAGCATGCACCCAATTTCTTAATAACCCTAAATTTTCATGGGGTGGACAATCATGAAAGTCATTAATAGCCACTTTTCAATCAACATTCGACAACATATTTCAATCTTTCCATTGTGTCTGCTTGGGTGACAATTTTGGTTGAGTGGCGAAGTAGCTCGTAGCCATATTGTTCATCTTCGCAACGAACAAATTTCCCAACAAGTAGTGCCTCCACTTGTATGCAATGCACAAATACAGTCATCTCCTTCTCATGAACATATTACCTCCATTCACAATATTATAGCTGTTCGCTCTCATAGGCCACTAGATGACCTTTCCGTGAAAAAACTCCACCAGTGGCGAAGTCTGAGGTGGCCATTTTCACCTTAAATGAATGCTCAAAGTTTGACATCTTCAACATAGGAACCATGACAATTTTTCACTTTAGCTCACAAAATGATACCTGACATTTATCCATCCAACTCCATAGCTTGTTCTTTTTCAACAAGTCACTAAATGGTGTCGATATTTTAGAGTGGCTCTCCACAAACCTATAGTAATAGTTAGACAAACCAAGGAAACTTCTTACCTCATGGATTGTCCTTGGGTCCTCCCAATCCTCAATCACCCTTATCTTCAGATGATCCATGTGGATCCATCCTTGTACAATCCAATGGCCCAATAATGGAATTTCAGTTTTCCCAAAGACACACTTGGACTTCTTCAAGTATTTCTAGTTTTGCCTCAACACCTCAAAGAATTCCGCAAAGTGCTTCTTATGGTCCTCCATGTTTTCACTAAACACCATAATGTCATCTAGGTAGAAAACCACTAACTTGTCAAATAAAAGTCTAAATACATCATTCATCAACATGAAAAAGGTAGTTGGGGCATTGCACAAGCCAAAAGGAATAACAAGAAATTTAAAATTGTCATACCTTGTCACCATGGTTGTCTTTGTCTCATCTCCTTCTGCAATCCTCACTTGCTAGTATCCCTACCTCAATTCCAAATTTGAGAATACCTTGGCCTTAGACAACTTATCAAAGCAATCCAAGGCCAAAGGAAGGGACTACTTATTCTTAATGGTCTTCTTATTCAACGTGTGGTAGTCCAAGCACATACACAACTCTAAATTTTCCTTATTCTAGAAGAAAAAATGTGCACTATACAAGGACCTAAAGGGTTGAATGAATCTAGTATCAACCAACTTCGTCAACTAACTTCTCAACTCTTCCAATTCAATCCCTGAAATTCAGTATGGAGCTTTGGATGAAGGCTACATTCCTAGTTGCAATTCAATGTGATGGTTAATAATGTTTCTAGGTGGGAGCACTTTTGGCAACAAATAAATCATCCAGTCCATGAAGTCGTCCCACACATTGGAAAGTGTTGGTAGAATAGGTGCCCCCACTCCACCCTTGTCCACTTCCCTAATGATTGTTGCAAAAAGTTGTGATTCTAGGTGCCTCGCCACCATCTTCATGCTTAGTGTGGATACAATCTGCACCCTTCCATCAACTTCCTTGGTGTTGTGAACACAACACAAGGCTTATGCTCACCAATTATAACTAACTTATTCACAAATGACATGAATACTGACTATGTTCTCCTTGGGAAATCTTGGCCAAGAATGACCTCAAATTCATCCATCTCCAACACTGCGAAATTAACCTGACCCTTCCACTTGTCCAACTGAATGTGAATTTGGATGCAACCCTAGTTGATGCACTAGCCTTAGAGTTTATTGCCTTGATTGAAGCTCCACATAAGCCAACTCTAAGTCCAAGTTCACTTTCCAATTCCATCCTCAAGAAATTGTGTGAAGCACCGGAGTCAACCAAGGCCTGAACTATCCTTCCATTGATGATCAAGTCCACAAAACAAAGATGATGGTCACAGTGCCCTTGGTTGCCAACTAAGGCAGTTGTCTTTGCAACCTTTAGTACACAACAATATATGCACAACCTGTTAAGGGAAATGATAAAAAATAAGAAGAACAATGAACTTTACCTATGTCCAAAGTGGGTTATCGATGGGTACCATATAACATCATCTTTGCAAGGTCTATAGGGGAACATCTTGGTCCAAAAATACTTGGCCCCAAGACACTCTTCAATGTGTCCTCTATAATTGGAGTGTGCATCTTCACTCCATTAAAGTGCACCCAAAGAAATAGTGGGACACTTGACCTTGCTTCTCCTAGACCAACCATAATTTGTAGTAGTAGTTTAGGATCACTATATGCCTTCATTTGGCACCCAATTCCCTCTAGCATTGTTCCAAGAAATTGTCCACAAGGTTGCTCCACTACTTGTGCCAAGTGTTTTCCCCATGAGAACCAAAGTGTTACAAGCATATTCTTAGTTGAAGGATGATAAAAAAGTTGCCTCAAACCAATCAAGTCGCCCTCCCAACCTGGTGTTTCCTTTTGAAACATGGTGAAGAGTGCCCATCACAACTATGAAACCAACTTCTTGGAGAAATTGTGCACTTATGCCACCTGTCACAAACCTAAGAGTATTTCCTAAACTTTTTCATTTCATCATCTTTGGTCATGCAACACTGTGTTGTCTCGGTCATAATGGACTGACCAACCTATGTCTACTACAACCGAACTCCACCTCTTCGCTCAAAATCTACCCATAACTTTGATTTAAGCTACAATAGTTAAATGCACCAAGTCCTACTCAACTTAGATTGTCAAATAGTCACACTAGGCATGCATCCATCCACAACCTTAAAACATTATGCAACAATACTTATACTTAGTCAATTTAACACTCACACAACATAAGCCTACATGGAACCATAACATTTAATACATATAGAACATACACAATATATTATTGGAGTATACATGCATATTTACCAAGTACATGCAACATCCTATTTCCAGAGTTCTATAGTCCATGTATGAGGGAGCACTTGGTCTCACTTGGTCCAAGATATTATCCCTTGGATGAGAATATTATTCCCCTAGAAAAGGGAACACCTATTCTTGAGTCATGCTTCATTTATAGTTCAGTTACACTCATGGATCTCAGTATTGCATGTCTAACTTGGAATCATCACCAAGTCTTGCATGCCTACCTTCGAATCATCCCCAGGAGAACATGTCTTCCTTGGAATCATCACCAGGAGTGTGCATGAGGCTAGGAGGGTGCATTCATTGTGCATGCATTAGTGTAACTTACTTCACTTGTTCATAACTAGTTAATTGTTCATTGCATGGACAATTAACTAAAACTAGGCAGAAGATTACTAATGTTTCAGTTAGTGCATGTCCATGTCATATCTAAAAGCTCAAATATGGCACATTATCTCACCATGTAGGCTATATCTCTTGTAAATTATTTACTCGTTAATTGTGGAATATATTTTCATTCATTCTCTCTTCATCTCTTTTGTCTCAAGCTTTAAAGTGTTGTTTCTTTTTGCAAACTAGATCTTTTTGTGCAAGTTATTCAACAATTTCACATAGACAGTTAAACTAAGACTAGATGGAATATTACTTGTGTTTTAGTTAGTTCATGTCCATGTAAGATCTAAAAGCTCAAATATGGCACATTAGCTCACCATGTAGCCTATATCTCTTGTAAATTATTCACTCATTCATTGTGGAATAGATTTTGATTCATTCTCTCTACATCTATTTTGTCTTAAGATTGAAATTGTTGCTTCTTTTTGCAAACTAGATTCTCTATGCAGGTTATTCAATAATTTCACATGGTTTAAAAAAACATGAGATTATAAGGAGGCACACACACTTTATTTTGCAGGTTAAAAGGATTGGAGCGACCATAGAGAATGAATATGCTCTCAACAATGATTCTCACTCCATACAATTATTTTGAATGGAAGCCTAAAGTTCTCCTTCTCCTCAAAATCAAAGGAATTTATCGGATTACTATAAGAAATTGAGCTTTCTCATCGATGGAGTTAGGCTTTACTTTGGTTCCTATAGTAATCCACAAGGAAAGAATATTCTAATCCAAGGGAGATTATCTTGGACCAAGTGAGACCATGTGCACCCTCATACATGGACTATAAAACATAGGGAAAACGTGTACTAGGTAAATTATTGGATCCTTCCATAGATATATTTTTCATTGAAAGAAGCGAGAAGTTCAATGAAGGCCCCCTACATGCATTCTAGGAGAAACTTGTAGTATCTTCTACACCTCTTCCTGAAACCGATCACAACGATTCGTGGGTATGTTGTACTTGCATGAAGTCAACAATTAAGTAATTATGCACAAGTGGAGTGAGTTACACTCAGGCATGCACAATGAATGCACCCTCCTAGCCTCATGCACATGTAATGTGCACTCCTATTTATGATTCTGAGGGAGACATGTGCCCTTGGTGATGATTCCAAGGTAGGCATGCAAGACTAAACTCCACTAGTGTAACTAAATTATAACCGAAGCATGAATCAAGAAGAGGTGTGCCCTTGTCTAGGGGAAGAATATTCTCATCCAAAGGAGAATATCTTGGACCAAGTAAAACCAAGTGCACCCTCATACATGGACTATAGAACTTAGGGAAAAAGATGTACTAGATAAATGTGCATTTATACTCTAATACCCCCCTGAATTACAACTAGGGTGTGTATAATGAGTGGGTCTTGACAAGAAGCCATGTTAGCTTCCCATGTACAATGCATCTATGGAAAGAAAATAACTGAAAGATGGGGAAAGGGGGAAAATGTAGTGGGAAGAACCCGCCCCCACCCCCTCAAAAGGAAATGTTGACTACGGAAACTACTATGTAGTTGTGTCCTTCAATCCAATGAGACCTTGCAAGGCTGTAAATTTATGCTCGGTGAAGGTTTTGATGAAGATGTAGATTTCTATATGGATTTGGTGAAGTGAATACACTAGTAAGAATCCCTTAGCTATACACTTTCTCTGATTGGAAGGAAGAGAATCCAAATGCCATGAGTAGCTCTCAATGAGGGAATTGTATTCCTCATTCATGGAAGCTTCACAATAATGGATTCATGCAACCTTTGCATAGAATTGAGGATCAAATGAAAGAACCATATAGAAATGCATGGGCAATAATGCTTCAATAGTTGTGAGAGCATGCAGAACACCCTCAAACTGAGATCTTGTTCTCCTTGGATCGGCAGGTTCACCGACCACTAGATATATGTTGACATGTTGGGTATGTTGTGACCACCATGGTATAAGATACATATTAGTAATGGCATGATCATGAACATTTAAATCAGATTTTAAAATCCCATATGATATCTTATTCAAAATACATGAAGAATGCTCGTTGAGATTGGCTTCGGGAAGAGGTGGAGAAGTTGTTGCAGGTTTCTCCTCAAATGCATGTAGGGGGCCTTCATTTAACTTCTCACTTCTTTCAATGAAAAATCTATATGTGGAAGATCCAATAACCTATTCCTCAAATCTAAAATCCAAGTACTAGGTGAGAAAGAGATAGAAAATAGAGCATGGCCCTTACCTATATCT
>JASDQU010172796.1:0-20931 GCA_032191745.1 Picea mariana
AAAGAACATAACAAAGTAATACACTTATATTCTTTTGCAATCGTAACATTAATAGAGACAAGTTGACTTACCAAAGTATTAAAGGCATTTAGATGTTCTGTCACATAATCTCCATCTTCCATCCGAAGATTATACAACTTACTTCAAAGAAACAACTTGTTTACCAGGGACTTTGATTGATACAAATTCCCTAACTTATCCCATAGTTCCTTGGCTATAGATTCTCCTGAGACATTCAACAATACTGAATCTGCCAAGAAGAGTCGAATATTACTCCTTGCTCTTCTGTCCAACTTCTCCCAATATTCCTTTGACATACCAGTAGGTGGTGTACTAGTAGTTTGTGTACTAGTAGGTTGTGTACCAGTAGGTTATGTACCAGTAGGATGTGTACCAGGATCCACAATGATCCATTGTTTTTTATCTACAAGAAGGTCCTCCATCTTGAGCTTCCATAGCTCAATTTTTTTACCTTTGAACTTCTCTATCTCGAATCTAGAAGAGCTTGACATTCCTCTTTTTGCACTCGAATAACCACTGCAAAAGATCCCACTAAACCTAGGTTTATTACAAACCCAAGATAAAATTAATCTATCAAGACTGAGCCAAAACCTCAACAACAAAGGCGTCCCTCTAAAGCCAAAAATGTGCTCTGATACCACATGTAAGTTTTAAACCTGTGAATTAAAGCAATGCATATAGATTCTTAAGCAAAACAAAAATTAATCAATGGCTCATACACAGTACACAGAGATTTATACCGGAAACCCTTAACTGGGAGAAAAATTTTCAATGCTTCATTGTATTAATTTCACCATTCACCATACAATATATATACAATTTTTTTAGGTGTTTCGTAGATACCAAAACCCTAATCCCTTAGTCTGGAATTAATTTAGAAAACTGCTAAAAATAGAAAAATTTGCTAAAATAGAAAAAAATGCCCAAATACAAATTTTGGGGCGCTGCGTGTAACCAAGGGGGGCCATACCTTCCCCCCCATGGGACCCCCCTATGAAATGACTAACACACATGAAACAAAGTGCACTACTAGAGGGACCATTAGACATAGTTTTTGAATCTGACGCAACCACACACACACATGCAGTGAATATAACGCATACCCAACAGTTGGGGCAGACTTGTAGTCTGTCATGTGAAATATCTTGAGGAGATCTCATGCATTCTTGGCCTGAGACTGTTTGATGCTTGATGCATATTGACTGAACTCGATAACAAGGAAGAAATGTAACAGACCCATTTTTTTCATCAAGAACCTGTCATGCAAAATCCTCTTGACTATAGAAATTACTAAAGTCGAGCAACAGATGACCAACAAATCATCAACACACATAACTAGGAGTAGAATCGAATCATTCATCGTGAGCATGTAAAAATTTGGGTCTGACTGTAATACCCCTAGGCCAAATCCCAACTATAAGTGTAAATGCAAATGTACTTAATATGGTGAGATGTTTGATATCATTTTTGTATGCACCTTCAATGGCATAGTGCGCACATGTATTGCACACTAAAATGATGAAGTGTGCACATTCCAGGATACCATGGGCAACAAACTTAAGTTTGCATGATTTTGAGGCCATGGAGCCTTTCTGTATATGTTGTGCTTGATAGGCTGGTGAGCCAGTTATTATAAGATAGGAGGCTTATGTGTTGAATTAGGCCGAAGATCCTAGATGTTAAAGGCTAGTTAGCCTATTTTTGTATATGTCTTATCAGTAATATAATACATTGCTACGTGTAGACCGACCTCGATAAAAGAGTATGGGGGAATAAACTCCACTAGTTAGGGAAAGGAGGGGGATAAAATTTAAGGATAAGGGCTAAGCTAGGGAGCTTAAGCCAAAAAGGAATATTATACTAATATTCCTTAAAGTATAAATTATGGATAATTATTTGATCCTAAGTTCTAAGGATGGAGACAAGTGAGCCAAAGCAGCTCTCAACATGATAAGTGTCAAGTTGGGAACATGCATACATATAGTTTGGACTTAGTTCATTTTTTGATTCCTTCCATTATCATTCACTCACTCATTCAATTGTCCTTTGTACCTTTCTGTTACTATCATTGTACCCATACCCATACCCATACTCATACCAGTACCCGTACCCATACCTGGTTAGCTTAGGATCTAGACTAAAGAAGCGGGTTGTCAGGCCCGTGGGAGATTGAAGAGGTAGGTTTTTAGGCCCATGAGAAATTCTCTCTAAGTGAGAGAATTGTTAGGAATTGATTCCCGAAGGTGCTAAACTATAGCTACATGGCTCTGATACTTCATGTCCGACCTGTTGCTGAAGCCCGAAAAGGAAGTGGGGTAGCCGAAGGATTGTTGAGAAGAGAAGGACACACTTCCTGGGGTGGGACAGACATGTGGGGAATGAGGGACTATAGGCTATTTTTTTGAGTTGGCACCTGTGACAGAGTCTTTCCTATTGTCTGAGATACATCATCCTGTTTAGGAATCCATTTACCCAGGTGGAGTTTAGTCCTATCTTGGGGGTGACCCATTGCTGAGATTGATGAGCAGTTTTGTCTAAGGTTGGGAGGTTCGTGGAAGGTCTACATGCAGTTGGTGATATTTTTACCAAGATAAGTGTCAAGTGTGTGTTAAAATACATGTTGCATTATTATTTATGTGTTTAATTTTATGGGTGTGGTTTATACCTGTCTTTATTTTATGGGTATTTCCTATCTATGATGCATGTATATGTTACTGTTATTTTTGTATGAATATATGCATTTAAAAAACGTATTTTTATGTTTTATGTTTTATGTATAAAGCTCCTCAAGAGTTTTTGTGTGTATATGTATTAATTTGCATATAGTTCAAAAATTTTATGTGGCATAGCCCAGTTGGATGTTGGGGATGTTACACTGACTTACAATGTACAAAATTCTATGGTAGCAGGTAGGAGTCCATCTTGGCATACCATGCCCCCGTGGCCTACTTGAGGCCATAAAAATACTTCTTCATTCGATAGACCAACGTTGAATCCTACATGAAGCCTTATGGTTTCTCCATGTAGATCTCCTCAAAGAGATCTTTGTGAAGAAATGAATTCTTCACATCCATCTGATGGACTTCTCATCCCTTGGTTTCCACAATGGAAAGTTCCAAATGTATGGAATCCATCTCCGCTACTGGAGAAAATTTATCATCATAGTCAATGTCGTGCACCTGCTGAAATCCTTTTTCAACTAGCTCGGATTTGTACCTGCTAACTTATCCATCTGCTGCGCTCTTGGTCCTGTCGACCCATATTCACCTAACAAGTTTCCTTTCTACAGGAAGGGGAACTAGATCCCAAGTCTTGTTCTTGAGGAGGGAGTTGTACTCCTCTTGCATGGCATATTCCCAAAATGGATTCCCGATAGCCTCACCATAGGACTGTGTATTTGAAGACTAAACCAAGAAAATATGCATGGGTAACATTGGTTCAATGGTAGTGAGTGCAAGAGGAGGCTCCTCGAAATCATATTGAGTCCTCCTGGTATCAGGTGGATCCCCAACATGATCTCTTGCATCTTGAAGAGTATTATTGGCCCACTTGGGCCTCATCTATTGATCTACATATGCATATGCATGCACTGACTCTGCATCTGACTGTACTGACTCTGTATCTAAATCATATGAATCCTATGAATTATAACTCTCATCTGAAGAAGAGTCATAATTTGCATGCTCATCATCTATGATAGGTGGAAGAACAAAAGTGTCTGCATGTGGTTGTTGAGGTACATGCGAGATACTTTCCTTGAATTGGATAATATGCTTAATGATGATTCAGTCTAAGGAGAGATCAATGAGTCTATATCCTTTCACAATGTCTGGGTATCCAACAAATATACACTATGTACTATGTGGATCAAGTGCCTTCCTCTTCTTAGAGGGAATCCTGGCCCATGCACGAGAACCAAATATATGGAAGTGGGTCACTTCCGGCTTGAGGCCACTCCAAGCCTTGTAGGGGGTATTATCCTTGAAATATCTATGGGGAGACATGTTTTGGATGTAGGTTGCAGAATTAAGTGCTTCAACCCATAATCTCTATGGAAGTGACTTTGCATGCAACATGAAAGATGCCATATCTTTATGGGATCTATTTTTCCACTTAGCCACTACATTTTGTTGTGGAGTATAGGGAACTGTGTGTTGCAACTGAATATCGAATTCAATAAAAACATTATGTATCTCATGGTTTACATACTCCCCCACATTATCTATTTGAAGGACTTTAATCTTCTTTCCTGACTATGTCAACAAGGGCTTTGAAATCTTTGAGGTGTTGAAAGACCTCTGATTTTTTCCTGAGAAATAAAGTCCATGTGAAGCATGATAAATCATCAACAAAAATGATCATGTACCTTGATTTATTGATTTATGGATGTGGAAAGGGTCCCATGAGGTCACTACGGATCAGTTCCAAAGGAAAGGAAACATTCTGAGTCTTTCCTTTGTTGAATTTCTCTTGAGGGTGTTTTCCAAGAACACATCCTTCACAAATTCCTTTGGAGAAGTGGATGTAAGGTATACCTTCAACCATTTCCTACTTTCTAAGCTATTGCACATATCTAAAATTTAAATGCCTGAACATTTCATGCCATATCCTACTTCTTTCAATAGCATGGGTAAGCAGTAATGCAGAATCTAGTTCAATAAATTTAGAAAATGTGTAGAATTTGGATTGATGCTTTTCCTCACCAATAGAAACCTTGGAATTGGTTTGCATGTCATAGATATACACAACATCAGGTGTGAATATTAATATCTTCCTGATGCCGTAGTTTTTCATCTGATATATGGAGAGAAGATTGACACAGATTTTGGGAACATGTAACACATTCTCAAAGCTTATGTTTGTGAGTTCAATTCTCCCTTTTAGAGTGACCTCAACTGGAGAGTTGTCCCCCATTAGAATAGGAGTACCTTTGCATGTGTCCAATGAAGATTATACTTATTTTTTGGAAGCCATGTGGCATGATGCACTTGAATTTACAATCCAAGCATTGGGAGAGAAGTTGATGTCAATCAAAACATGGCTAGAATTACCTTTCTTGGGATTTTGATCTTCTGGCTTCTTCTTCTTAGCACCCTCAGGGATGTGATCTTCAAGGATTTTTTTTTGAAGTATTTGTTCCATTTGATCTATCTATTTATTCATACATGCAAATTATGAATGGAAACCTTTAAGGAAGTAAGTGCAATTCTCCCCTTTTCTTCCCTTTCCACCTTTGGATCTGGAGGAATTGTTGAAGGGTTTTGAGTACCCTTCCTTATTTGGATTTTCATGTTCCTTCCTTTTGTCTTTTTTTTTGTATTTTTTATTTTGGTGACTTCTACCATCTTGCATAGCATGTGTATGCACTTTGGGCCTTTGATTTTTCCCATGTTGATGAGCTTGTTATTCTCTTATGTCAGAGACTCAATAAAGACCTCAAGAGAGGGAATATTCTAGGTGGCTCCAGAGGCAAGCCTAATTAAATAAAATGTGGATACAAACATTGAGTATTCCAGACAAAATTTGGAGAGAATGGTAAGAACCATTTTTTTCTCCTCCTTATATTTATCAACCCCACAAGCCTTGAGTTGTGACAACAAATCCTTATATTTGGTAAAGAAATCTTGGAGATTGTCGAAGGTTTTTGGATCCAAAGTGAGAAATTCCACCTCGAGTATATGTCCCATAATCTCATCATGTTTTCCAAAATTTCCTTGCATGGTGGTCCATAATTCAATGGGGGTTTTACAGGAGGATATGTGAAATAGGAGCTAAGGAGAAATGACACTACAAATAATTCCAAACTTTTCATCCATCTGATTCAGATACCTTTTTTTTTTCTATTTCTAATGTGGGTTCGGTCTCTGTGTCCATGGTTAGCCTATATAATCCTATACTTCAAATATGCATTATCATCTTGTCCTTCCATGAAAATAAATTGTATGGTGTAAGAATGAATTCTTTTGGAAATTCCATTTTCCCCACTGTCTTCAATCTTTGGTACCTGAAAAAATAATCTGGTGTGTCATTTTCCTAGAAACCGATCATCTTTGATACCATGTAAATGTGGATGAACCTACACAAATAATATCTAGCTAGAAATAATACATACATAGTTTGCAGAGAAAAGATAAAAGATGGAAACGAGAGAGTGATACTCAAAGAATTTGCATTGACCAACTGAATGAATGATAATTTACACATGATATACTCTGTATAACTCAACTAATGTGCATTGGAGGAGAATCCAATGTGCCATAGTGGTGGTATAGAGTGATATGGACACACACTGGAAGTTACCGGAGTAAACTGCCACCTAGTCTGAGTTAACTAGTCTCTTAGTCTTTAGTTAACTAATTGAAATAGAGTGAAGTGAGGAGGAGATCGGAGAATCATGAGTAATGCACTAGTCTGGTGATAATCCCAAGGAAAATGCACATTAGCAGGTGATGGTCCCAATGTTTCATGGTGATGGAATCAATGTGGCATTAAGACTCCACTCAACTGATCAAACTAAAGCGTGAACTGAAGAGAATATTCTCTTAGAATGTAGGAAAAAGAATATTCTCCCTAAACTATAGGATACTAAACAATGACTAATGAATGTAGGGAACACCTTAGGAAAAAGAAATCCTAGGTGTGTGTGAAGTATCTCCAACACCTACAATATCCTTTTGAATAGTAGATCCTATCTAACATGGGCTGGTTACTTATTTCTATATGCATATCAGTCTATATTCTTGTCATTTAGTGGTTAAACATACAATTAAAGCTATTGTGCATGAATCTATCAACAATATGAACAAACATAAGCATTCATCCATAGTAAAGGTAGGAATTAACACAATACAGACATGAATTAACACAATACATACATGAATAACCATTCAAAAACATAATTAAACACCTAGTTATTGTGGTTCACCCCCTCCTGGGCTATGTCCACAAAATATTTTATTCTTTGTTAAAGTTATTGAATTCATCTTGTGATCTGTGCTACAATAGAGTTTCAATGTACACTACTCTTCTTACATTGGTGGCTTCTTTACACACATAACATCCTACAACCACAACAACTACTCAAAATTCCTCTGGTCCTGACCCTTTTTTTGAACTTCGTGGATCTTTTTCATATTTAGGGCCTTTTCTCTCAGGTTTTATTGCTATATCATAATGATTTGGATACCACTCATGATAGACTGGAGACAACTCATTATGAGCTGGATAAAACTCATTATCAGTTCGTTTTCTCAGATTTTGCGCTAGTTGTTTCTTTCTGTCCCCCATGTTCTTCTCTTTCCTCTCTCTTCTTTCTTGGTCGTGTGCCTTCTCTCTGTACCTTGTCTCTTCTCATTGTTCTCTATCCAACACTACTTTCCCAACAGGCCCTCAACACTCACCTATGGTTCATCCTGAGTCACTTAGGCTTGTTGT
Source organism: Picea mariana (assembly GCA_032191745.1). NCBI lineage: Eukaryota > Viridiplantae > Streptophyta > Pinopsida > Pinales > Pinaceae > Picea > Picea mariana. The sequence goes on from JASDQU010172796.1 coordinate 7,456, forward strand.
CTTGTGCTCCTCCATGCCTAAGTGAATTTCTAGAGGTTGTCCTTCGCTTTCTATACTATTGTTGATATTTTTTCTTCCTTTTTCATGATTTCTTCCATCTTCTGCATTATCAAACTAGTCATTTTGGCCTCACTGTCTTGCACTACTAATGTCTTGATGGTTTTCATGGTATCTAGTTATTCTAGTACCCCGAGGGCTTCATCCTGTCGTGGTCACAACTCCTCTATGATCTTCCACTATTATTCCTTTAGTTATTTGACTGCAAGGTATAGTTTCCTGTTAGATATGAGTTTTATCATTATTTTGTTTGGTGGGAGAGTATTTATGCACTCAGTGGCCTGATTTTCATGTTTTTGTGAAATCCTTATCTTCTCCTCCAACACTTGCAGCTATGGGGTGTTCATCATCTTTATCCCCATGCATGTTCCTTCATCGCATATCTTTAGGAATTCATGTTCTAATATTTTTATGTTCTCCACCACTATCTACGTAATATGTTCCCTTTGTGCTCCTTCTTCTGGTGGTGCAGTAATTTGGATCTTAATGTACTATACTAGCGCACATCCTCTAAAATTTGTTGCCAGCTGTGCAATCTTTGCACCATCATCCTGGATATTCTTTGCAGTCTAGATGGTTTCACATCATGGAAATTCTTTGCAGTATAGATGGTACTCTTAGTGTATTATCTACTCCTGCCATGTTGTTGGGTGTAGGACCCCTTCCTAGTGATGTGGGTTGACTTTGACTACCTTTACCTCTACCATTTCTTTGGTTACTTTTGTTATCACTCTGTAATTTTCCCAAGGCTATGGAGGCATTCACAGAGGCAACATCAAAACCACTCCGAGTCTTGGATATAGCCCTCCAAGAATCAGAGAGGGATATCTCTGTCAAATTTAGATTTATTTGGAATAGGATATTAGGCTAGTTATGCAGAACATGGGTTTGTTTATGGATTTTGAATTTTTTTGGTTGAGACATAAAAAAGGACCATTGGGAAAAATGGAGTCAAAGATTAAAGACAATTGAATGAATGAATAACAAAGACATATATAACCAGGAAAGATGGTCACATCAACAGATTCTTATAATTTGCAGGATGGAGAGAGGAAAAGATCAGGGATCATTTTGAATGCAGAGAAGGGCTTATTTGAATTGTGCATTCAATCTTCAGAAGACAACATAAACATTGTCTTTAAGCCAGATCAGGGTATCGATGACAAATCCTGAGCATACTCTTCTTATAATAAATGAGGAAAGATAAACAATATGATAAACATGGAAATAAAAATTTACATTAGATGCACTTCACCACAGAAGAATGACACAAGAATCTGGAAATAAAGTCTTTGTATTCATTCATTACAGTCAATTAAATCCTGTGAGCATTTTTTACATTTTTGGTCATCCCAAGTCCAACCCCTTCACACATTTTAATTACAAAAATTTATATAAAATACTCTTCCCCAAGCTTAGGAGGTTGAATCCAACCAATTTCCCAAAGATAGCAATCATTACACTGAATTTTAGAACTATCTACCATGAAAAAAAGGATCAAATTTTCTGAAAACTGGGGTCAGAGATGAGATCATATATCTCAGATATTAATAGATGTTACAAAACTGGAGGAGGTTTTTGTAGAAGAGTTTGTCTTGAAGAAAACCTATTTTTTTTTTTTTAAATTCATCTCCAACTCACTGGAATCATTCTCGAAACAATATGTCACAATCACAAAATCCAGAAAACTGAAAAATAGGGCTCAAAGATCCCTTCGAATCTCCCAATTTCTGACACCTGTGTAAACTATGGGGGAGTTTATTGTTCTTCAACTCGTGATGAACAAAAAAATCTCTCATATTTTCAAAATACACTCCCTTTTTCCTATTGTATTCTATTCTCAAACTAGGGAAAATACAACAAAATCCCAAGAAATAGGTTATGCTTTGACTTATAAAAACTAAATATAATTTGATTTGAACTTGACAGCAGTGTATTGAGGATGATTCATAACCATAAAATCATTATGGATGCCTTTTCGATCATTGAAGAATCGTTTTTCCTTGATCTGAGGAGATTTATGTGATTTATGTTCATAACAGAACTTTCGGCAGCTAACACATATAAAACAGAGCCGATTTAGTTGTTGAAAGTCAAGGGATTCGACAGCTAACAACACCTCTGCGGACCAAAATAAGCTGTTGAAAGTCTTGAGTTTCAAAAACCATTCAAAATTGAAAAATTTGATTCCTTCACTTTGTCCAACTCTTATGATTTCTTGTTTAGGTTCATAGCAACTTCAGCCAATGCTTCTAAATCGAGATGAGCTCTTGGTTTAGGTTTTCTAGGTGTTGTTTTAAAACTCAAGAACTTGATCATTTGGAAAAGCTTCTAGTTTTTCTTAGACAATATTTTATTCTTCCTTTCCAGAGCTACATGCATCAGAGTTAACTTTTTAAATGAGTCTCTTACCTCATTAGATGTCTGTTTCATAGCCTAATTATGAGATTTGATGACTCTTTCTAACAACCTAATCTCTGTGACTTATTCTTTCAGCTTCTGAATCATTGATGGTTTACTGATCTTCTTTTTGTTGATGTCTTAGGTATATCAAAGGCTGGATCTTCAACTTCAGTTTCCTCTCTCTTCTCCATGGGTGGTTCAGACTCAGAATCTGAGTATGGAAAATTCAAGACGTATTTATTAAAAACACTAATCTCGCCCTTGATTCCCTGATGATACCCTTGCATTTTTTCACAAAACCTGTAGCATCTTGCATCCTTAAACATATGACAAATCTCTAGATGAGATTCTAGATAGGAAATATTATTGATCTCTTTCATGAGCAGAGCTCCTCCCTTCTTCATCTACAAAACAATGTCAACACTTACAATACAATGGAATTGGGCTTGGGGAGACAAAAAGCACGGATGGAGGATGAATTAAGGCCCAACAAAAGAAAATGAGAGATATGAGGGAGATATTTCAATGGAAACCTGGATTTTGAAATACATTTGGCAAAAAAAGGGTTTCAAATCATTATGGTAATTCAATATTTGATCACTAGCGTAACGAGTGGGCCACGTGATCAGTTAAGTGAAAGAAAGAGTGGATAAGGATATTGGATTATGGAAGATCCAGAATGATGGGAAGAGTCTTAGATTTGATAGGCTTATGATTAAACAAACACCATAAGAAAATCATTATAACCAAACATGGGTCGCCCAGATCAAAATATGATCTTCTTTAGTCCTTTTTGGCAGCTAATAAACCATCATGGCACATGTACTTGACGGTTGAGAACTTTAATTTGAAGTGTTGACCGTTGAAAAAATTATGCACTTTTGGCAGCTTAGAGAGCGTTGCAAATGCCATTTTAGCTGTCGAAAGTGACAACTTTGGGCAGCTTAGAATGCTTTGAAAAATGGCCCTTAGCTGTTGAAAGTGAAATTTGGGATTTTTTCTAAATGAAAGTATAGACTCGTCACTTCTTGAAAATACAAGTGAAAAAATCATCCTAAAGACACTTAACTCAAGAATAACAAAAAATATTTCATCTAATGATCTATCCTTTCACCTAATGACAATGACTTGGAAAATTTATTTCAAGAGACAACAAGACCAGCAAGCCAGGGACTTTGTCATGAGACTCACAAATAATATCTGAATCAACAGATCTTCTATCATTATAGGACACTAACATAGGATCCAATTGGGGATGGCATCTCCTGAGGAGGTGTCAAGAATCTCAGATCTTCAGATTCATAAATTAGTGCCTTATCCAATGGGCTGATCCCACAACCTGTATCTTGATGACTGGAAATCAGCTAATTATACATTCTGACCTTGACTGAGTCTTTGAAGTAAAACAAAAAACAAAATAAACCACATACTTGCCTAGCAAGATTATTTGCATATGGTAAATCTGATAAAAGTGATGATCTGATGATCTTTTTTATATACATACACCCTATTCTAATCCAGAGAATGCTTGATCCTAATCAATATGAGACATCCATTATAACTAGTCAAAAATTGGATCTGAAACCTGGGCTCTTTCACTGATTTTCTCCAAACTCAGATGTACATCCAGTAATGATATGTGATAAGGATTTCTATCTTGATCTCCCTTACATGAAAATAGATCAATCTGAAAAACCACTAAACTGCTAAAAATGTGTTGTGGACCTTCCACGAAAAATTTCTCCATATACATACCTATAGGATCCAAATAGACCTTAGTTGTTTCTTGGCATTTGCAATTAGTCCATTCCATCTCCCAACCTTGTGTTTCTCGTGAGTTCTTCCAGTCTTCAAACATTTCAAGATGCATTTTCATTTCATCTGATGGATTTTGCACTAATATTTTTGCTGAACCAGATAGTGGGGAAGATTGTCTGATCATATCCATATCATAACGATTTTTTAATTCATTAGGAGTAAGTGAAACTAGACTTTGAAAACACACATTATCCATAATATCAACTATCAGGTCATAAAATGATTTAGATAATGGTGGAATTGGCTCTACTAGTACTTCATGGCTCACACTGTGACTTTCAACTAGAATCTGACCAAGATTCCCTCTCAAAATTTGAAATGAATTAAAGCACAGAGGCAGTGAATCAAAATGGATCAGCTCATCACTTGTTTCAGGCTTCGGGATTTCATCTGGGGTTTGACCTTCAAAAAGGATCAAGGGCTGCACCTCTGGGTCATCTTCTGTATCTCCCATGTTTTCCTCAACTGATGCATTAGAACATTCCTCTTCCTTTCTATGTACAATATGTTTGTAATGTTTTCTCAGGAGTGAGGCAAAACATAAAGGCAAGCAGTTTTCGCTTTCTTGAAAATTTTATGCATTGTGATCATAATTGTCATTGTACCAATCAAGATTGGGTGAATCATCCATGGATGAAATGCAATTGAACATGAATATCATATCAGGAGAATCCTCCTCCATCTTCTGATTTTGAACTTCATCTTCAACTATGTCATGGATTGAGTACATGAAGTAATCGTTGGGTGAATAAAAATGCTTAAGATGGGTTGCAAGGTGTTTGTGGACATTGATCCTTTCCCTTTCTGAAATTAATGGGGCATAAGGTCCTTGAACAAAATTTTTTTCTCTACTAATTTCCTGCATCATCTCTTTTACAGTGTTGGCCAGGTCATTTAGCTTCACTTCTGAAGGTGTCTTCCACTTCTTTTCTATTTTGGCCTTTTCCTCTACTCTTAGCTTGAATCTTTTGTGCAACAAGTTATCTTCTACATCAACTGCAACGTTTTTCATTTCCTCAAGCGTTGCAGTGTCTCTTTCTCTTAACTGGAATGTTATTTATGGATCAAAGGCATCTAGGTAATGCAATTGAGCTAAGGAGGTGGCCTTACATCCACACGTATTGAATGATACACCTTATTGAACCTTGATGAAAACTATTGTACTATTTATCCTGGCCTTCTTTTCAAGTGGTCATACTCTTCTAGGATGAGAAAAACATTTCTCATGATCACCCATCGATATAAGAAAATCTTTACAAACTGATGAAAATTTCTAATGCTTGCAGGCGGAAGGTTTTTAAACCAATTTTTAACTTTACCTTGCAAAGACAAGGAAAACATCCTGATATAGACATCATCATCTTCAACTTCATAAAGGTCAAGGAAATATTCAAACCTCTAGATGTTTTTTTCAGCAGTAATATTGGCATTCTCTCCATCAAACCTAGGCAGATTATTGGTGTAATTTGCAGGGAAGTCATGTAGAAAAGGAGGCAAATCTAGGGGCTTGTATCTGTCTGGGATATTTGCAGCTATAGGAGGTAAAGAAAAAGGTTGATGGTTAACTGGAATTTCAACCATGGGAGGAGATGAAGCATTAAGATTTATGTCTTACTAGGCTATCTACAGATATGGGAGTGTACACCAGAGCTATAGGTAAAGGTTCAATCCTTTGAGGTTCTTCAGCTTGAACATGATCATTATGATCTTCAACAATTAATTCTTGACCAAGATTATAATATGAGAGAATACAATTACAGATAAAGCCAACGATATCTTGTATACAATTTGAATTTGAATACCTAATCTTTCTGGGTTGCCTTGCCATGTTTCGGGTCCTTCCTCCAGTGGAGTCTTCGAATTGGAACTAATCTAGAGATTGGAGTTGTCAGGTGAATAATCTCATCCTTCTTGTCTCTAGTCACTGTCCACCATCAATGATCAAATCTAGAACTTTGAAGTGTACTACTGGGGAAAGTTCCCCAGTATAGTCTCCATTCTATTATCAATCTGTAATTTTCCTAAGGCTGTGGAGGTAGTCACAGAGGAAACATAAAAAACACTTTGAGTCTTGGATATAACCCTCCAATACTCGGACAGGGATGTCTCTGTAAAATTTATATTTGTTTGGAATAGGATGTTAGGATAGTTATGCAGAACATGGGTTTGTTTATGGATTTTGAATTTTTTTGGTTGAGACATAAAAAAGGACCATTGGGCAAAATGGAGTCAAAGATTAAAGATGATTGAATGGATAAATAACAAATACATATATAACTAGACAAGATAGTCACATCAACGAATTCTTATAATTTGTGGGATAGAGAGAGGAAAATATCAGGGATCATTTCGAATGCAAAGTAGGGCTTATCTAAATTCTGCATTCAATCTTCAGAAGAAAACATAAACATTGTCTTTAAGCCAGATCAGGGTGTCCATGAAAAATCCTGAGCATACTCTTATTATAAGTAATGGGAAAATATAAGCAATATGATAAACAAGAAAATAAAAATTTACATCAGAAGCACTTCACCACAGAAGAATGACACAAGAATATGGAAATAAAGTCTTTGTATTCATTCATTACAGTCAATTAAATCATGTGAGCATTTTTTACATTTTTGGTCATCCCAAGTCCAACCCCTTCACATATTTTAATTACAACAATTTATAGAAAATACTCTCCCCCAATCTTAGGAGGTCGAATCCAAACAATTTCCCAAAGATAGCAACCATTACATCGAATTTTAGAACTGTCTACGATGAAAAAAAGGATCAAATTTTCTGAAAACTGGGGGTCAAAGATGAGATCATATCTCTCAAATATTAATAGTTGTTACAAAACTAGAGAAGGTTTTTGTATTTGAGTCTATATTGAACAAAAACCTCTTTTTTTTTTTTAAATTCATCTCCAACTCACTGTAATCCTTCTCAAAACAATATGTCCCAACCACAAAATCTCGAAAACTGAAAAATAGGGCTCAAAGATCCCTTCGAATATCCCAATTGATGACACCTATGTAATTTCTAGGAGAGGTTATTATTCTTCAACTCGTGCTAAACAAAAATGTCTCTCAAATTTTCAAAATACGCTCCCTTTTTCCTTATGTCTTCTATTCTTAAACTAGGGAAAATACAACAAAATCCCAAGAAATAGGTTATGCTTTGACTTATAAAAACTAAATATAATTTGATTTGAACTTGACAGCAGCATATTGAGGACGAGTCATAACCATAAAATCATTTTGGATGCCTTTGAGATTATTAAAGAATCCATTTTCGTTGATCTGAGGAGATGTCTGTGCTTTCTGTTCATAACATAACTTTCAGCAGCTAACACGTATAGAACAGAGCTGATTTAGCTGCCGAAAGTCAAGGGAATCGACAACTAACAACACCTCTGCAGACCAAAATAAGTTGTCGAAAGTCTTGAGTTTCCAAAACCATTCAAAATTGCAAAACTTGATTCCTTTACTCTGTCTAACTCTTAGGATTTTATGTTTAGGTCCATAGCAACTTCAACCAATGCTTCTAAATTGAGATGAGCTCTTGGTTTAGGTTTTCTAGGTGTTGTTTTAAAACTCAAGAACTTGATCATTTGGTAAAGCTTCTGTTTTTTCTTAGATAGTCTTTTATTCTTCCTTTCCAGAGATACATGCATCAGAGTTAACCTTTTAAATGAGTCTCTTACCTCATCAGATGTCCTTTTCATAGCCTGATTATGAGATTTGATGACTCTTTCTAATAGCCTAAGCTCTGTGACTTATTCTTTCAACTTCTGAATCTTGGATGCTTTATTGATCTTATTTTTGTTGATGTCTCAAGTATCTCAAAGGCTGGAGCTTCAACTTCAGTTTCCTCTCTCTTCTCCATGGGTGGCTTAGACTCAGAATCTGAGTATAGAAAATTCAAGACATTTTTATCAACAACACTGCTCTCGCCCTCTATTCCCTAATGATACCCTTGCAATTTTTCACAAAATTTGTAGCATCCTGCATCCTTAAACATCTGAGAAATCTTTGGATGATATCCCAGATAGGAAATATCATTGATCTCTTTCCTGAGTAGAGCTCCTCCCTTCTTCATCTGCAAAACAATGTCAACACTTGCAATACAATGGAATCAGGCTTGGGGAGACAAAAAGCACTAATGGAGGATGAATTAAGGCCTAACAAAATAAAATGTGAGATATGAAGGAGATATTTCAATGGAAAACTGGATTTTGAAATACATTTGGCAAACAAAGGGTTTCAAATCATGATGGTAATTCAATATTCGATTAGGAGCGTAACGAGTGGGCCACATGATCAGTTAAGTGAAAGAAAGAGTGGCTAAGGATATTGGATTATGGAATATCCAAAATAATGGAAAGAGTCTTAGATTTGATAGGTTTACGGTTAAACAAACACCATCAAAATATCATTATAACCAAACATGGATCACCCAGATCAAAATATGATCTCCTTTAGACCTTTTTGGAATATAATAAACCATCATGGCACACATACTTGATGGTTGGGAACTTTAATTTCAAGTGTTGACCATTGAAAAAATTTTGCACTTTAGGCAGCTTAGAGAGCCTTGCACGTGTCATTTTAGCTGCCGAAAGTGATAGCTTTTGACAGCTTAGAATGCTTTGAAAACTGGCCCTTAGCTGCCGAAAATGAAATTTAGGAGTTTTTCTAAATGAAAGTACAAACTCATCACTTATTGAAACAACAAGTGAAAAACTCATCCTAAAGACACTTAACTCAAGAATACCAAAAAAATCTTTCATCTAATGATCTATCCTTTCACCTAATGACAATGACTTGGAAAATTTATTTCAAGAGACAACAAGACCAGCAAGCCAGGGACTTTGTCATGAGACTCACAAATAATATCTCAATCAATAGATCTCCTATCATTATAGGACACTAACAAGTTCTTCTCTGACTTCCTTTACTGATTACAAGTGCTCTAGAGAGATCTTTGAACGTCATATCAGATTCAGGTGATGCACATGAGGTTGGTGTTTTGACCCAGGACTCATCTTGAAAAGAACTTACTCGTTCTTCTACAACTGGACTGAACTAGATATCTTCCTCTTATCCCTCTATATGTTGTACTTCTATGATATGAATGTATGTGTGATGTTTCGGGTATTCACTGCGTTGCTCTCTCTCCCTAGCCACATTTCTCAACTTCGTGTACCTTCTCCCATTGCACAGGACTCCAAATTTATCTTTGCCTTATGATATCCCTTCATCTTTCTCTTGCATTCTCAGTCTCCATTTCCTCTGTTCATTTTCCTACCCTTAGATCAGATCCTAGTACGTAAACCCCAATCCCTCTTTGTGGGAAAATCCCTTTAGCTATCTGAATCCATCTTCTTCACTTATTTATCACATAACAACATTTTTATCCATGTAGCTAATGAATTTATGAATCTTCCTCCCGAACCTTTAAATAAGTCTCTTTCTGCAACACTGTAATCCTGAGTACAGTCTATGGAAAATGTTGTTACGTAGCCTCCTAAGATACTATCCAACTAGAAGTCCAGTACACGGGACGTCCTATTATCTATTGATTCCGCTCATCTCACTAGTTCAGGAGTCTAGTTCTTTGGCGCAGTTGGTCTATGTCTACCATAATTTTCCACAAATATTTCCATCCTTTCTGCTAAAATATTAGGAAATTCACCGAAAATAACCTCATGCAAGTATGTATACACATACCTTTGCAACCATTTATTATTCTTTAAGAGAGGGTTTTTATTCTCCTTCTGAGTAAATTCTTGTTCTTTTTGTTCCAACGATTCAGTTATCTCTTTCCTTGTTGGTCTCCAAAGCATTCCCTCACTTCCAGATTCTGGGTCTTAGAAATGAAACCATTTATTGGCACGCATGCACGGGAGAGTTCAAGACCCTAGTTTCAAGGTAATTATTCCAACAAAACCCTACATATATTGGCTCTTTTGGAATCACCTAAAATAAGGTGAAGTCTCACCCGAGGTATCTTTATGGGGACTGGAGGAACCAAGATTTTGTAGCGGTGAGGGAAATAAGTGAGGCACACTTTGTCATACGTACAAGATCCTTTTGCATAGTAGATCCTAGTTAGCTTGGCCTAGTTACTTAATTCTATATGCATATCAATATATATTCTTTTAATTTAGTGGTTAAACATACAATTAAATCTATTGTGCATGAATCTATCAACATTATTAGCAAAGATAAGAATTAATCCATAGTAAAGGCAGGAATTAACATAATACATACATGAATTAACACAATGCAAACATGAATAACCACCTGAAAGCATAATTAGACACCTGGCTATCGTGGTTGACCCCCTCCTCGGCTACATCCATGAAATAATTTCTTCTTTATTAAAGTTATGGAATTTTTCTTGTGCTTTACGCTACAATAGAGGTTCAATGTACACTAATCTACTTAATTGGTGGTTTATTTTCACAAAGAACATCCTATAGTCACAACAACTACTCAAAATTCCTCTGGTTCCCAACCCTTTTTTTGAACTTCATGGATATTTTTCATATTCAGGTCCTTTTTTCTCAGGTTTTCTTGCTAGCTCATAATGATTTGGCTACCACTCATGCTCAATTGACAAAAAATCATTATGAGATGGATACAACTCATGCTCGACTATTTTTCCTGGATTTTATGCTAGTTGTTTGTTCCTGACCCCCATCTTCTTCTCTTTCCTCTCTCTTCTTTCTTGGTCCTTTTCATCTTCTTGATCATGTTCCTTCTCTCTATACCTCGTCTCTTCTCACTGTTCTCTATCAAAAAATGCCCGCACAACAACCATTTTGGTTAAAGGAGAGGAATTTATCTCAATGGTTAGTGGAGAAAGTTCCCAAGCAACTAAACCATTGAATACCCAAAACAACATCTATGTTTCCATTGTTTTTCATGTAAAATTCATCCGTAATGATATGTTATTCCATTGTAAGTTCCATCTTTGCATCACAACTTCACACTGGATATTTTTATGGTCTGGTATGCTAGCGGAGCCATATTTAAATGTATAAATATGCAATACCAATTCATTAACCTATTTTTCTATCAATATTTCTAGAGTGATACCGATATCAACTATAATAAGGAGTTTTCATTTATAATTCAAGCATAGAACTTGAAGGTATAAAAGATTCGTGACATAATCACTATAGTAATGGAAATTGATGTTTCTCTCATTTTGAATGGTTGATTGGTTTTATAATATTTCCTGGAGTCATTATTTAGTTGTTCATGGAGAGTATACTCCTAAGATTTATATTGAAACTATAACATGCATAGAACTTCAATAGTAAAAGCTTTGTGAGGGTTGACGACATGTCCCTTAAATAAGGGACAATAAAATTTATGAAAAATGTTGAGGTTAAGGGGTTGGTTTTTTGGATAAGCTAATAGATAGGTTTTATGAGTTGATATTTGGTACACCAATGAGTTAGGATAATCTAGTAAATAGATTTTTCTTTGGCTAGAAAAGTTGAAGAAAATGGAGTATGAAATTGATAGAATAAAGAAAAACGTGAACTTGGTAGCCTAAGAGATGAAAAAATGTTATGTAGATAATGAAAAATCACATGGAGAACTTTTGTTTTGGGGCCATGTCTTCCTTTGAGTAAATCCAAGGAGGAGTTCCTTGAAACTTGGAAGTTGTACAAATCGGACCCCTAGATATTATGGGCCATTTGAAGTCCTTGATAGGATAGAGACATATGCATATAGACTTTCATTACCTTCTAAGACTAAATCTCACAATGTTTTCTATTTTTTTTTACTTGATAACTATATATATGATCATAACCATGTGATAAATTGGGTTGTGATATAGGTATATCAAGAGGTATAGTTCCAAACAGAGACATTGCACATACTTGATAAGAAAGTAGCATTTCTCCAAAATCAAGCCATCATATAGGTAAAGGTGTAATGGAATAACTTTGGTCTTGATGATGAACCTACATGGTAGTTGGAGGTTTCCATGGGGGAGGCATGCCCATTTTTTTTATGATATCGAGTGGCATTGATGCTAGTGTCATTCCAAGGGGTATTGGAAACATTGTTTTCATTGATGTCAAAGACACATGGATACCAATAAGGACAAAGATACTTGGAACATACATATAGTGGAAGTCTCCATATTGTGAATAAGACTAGAGAATTATCCTATGCTTTGATGAGTTTATGTGTTCAGGGATTTGTATGTTTACCCTAAATTAAGAATATTAGAAGTGATATGACTATGCGGGAAATGAATTCAGGGTTGAATAAGTATGAGGATAAATTGAGAAAATAGAAGTTGGATGAGATGAACCCATTGCATTTATAAGTAGAAATGAAAGGAAGGTCTTGGTTCCCAATGGATAGATTATCCAAATCCAAGTAAATAGCGAGGGTCGCTATATCCCAAATTCACAAGGAAAAACAATTTTAATGACTTTATATTGAAAGAATGTTATTACATAGTTTAAACAAGAATAGGTGAGTTATGGAAGGATGCGAAAAGCATTAAATTTTATGTCATGAGGCCCAACATACTAGATTGGAGTAAAATATTGAGTGCACAATATTAAATTTTAAGGGCCCAATGGCCCGGTAGGCCGGTGAGCCTGGTGGGTCAATAGCCCGATGACCTAATGATCAGAACACAAAGTGACAAGGTTCCACACAAGATCGAAGGAGAATTGTGGTGTTGAAATCCTAGGGGGTGACTAACATCCTCGTGAACCAATGTTCACAACACAATGTAGACAAGGTTCCATACCAGATCGAGTGAAAGTGCAATGTTGAAGTCCCGAGTGCCTAATGGCCAGTGGTTAATGCTACATCAACACCAAAACAAAAACCACATTGATGCCACATTAGAAACATGGTAGAAACCAAATTTATGCCACATCAATGCCATGTAGCAGCTACATCAATTCATCTATTACATCTGAAATGGATCCTGTTGGATCATGTTGTCATTGATGCCAATGGTTTGATTGATTGATGTCATTGATTGATGTAAAGTGATTGATTGATGACAAAGGATTGAATGATTGATGATTGATGTAATATAAGATGTATTGTCCTTGATGAGAATGCATAGATGAAGAAGGATCAATGAGTTGTCATTGATACATGATGAAGATGGATCGATGTGGTTCCATTGGTATATGATGCATTGTTGGAAAAATGTATA
>JASDQU010172799.1:0-20931 GCA_032191745.1 Picea mariana
TCTCTTGGTGTAGAGTAACAATGGGCATTGCTGCCCTGGATTGTTGACTATATAATCCCCTGGACCCCTGGATGCAAAGAAAACAACAAGTGGGAGAATGTTGGGTATGTGTTATATTCTTTGCATGTGTGTGTGTGTGGGTGCGTCAGATACGACAACTGCGTCTGACGATCCCGGATTTGCTATTGGGCGGTTTTTGTTATTTTTAGTGGATTTTTCTATTTTTAGCTGATTTGTAAATTAATCCCGGATTAAGGGATTAGGGTTTTGGTATCTACAGAATACCTAAAAACATTGTATATATTGTATGGAGAATGGTGAAATTCGATATAATGAAAATAAGAAAGGTTTTCTGGGTTGAGGGTTTCCGGTAAAAATATCTGTGTACTATGTGTATGAGCCATTGATTAATTTCTGTATTGCTTAAGAATCTATATGCATTGCTTTACTTCGCAGGTTTAAAACTTACAGACCTAACCCTCGTGCTAATAGGCGGGATTTTGCAAGTCTAGGTTTCGGGACTTGTGGGCACAGGGGAACATGCCCTTCGGTATTTCGAATGCCGAAATGCCGAAGTGTCGATCAGGCCTCGATCGGCAATTGGCCCTCTGGGCTATGCCTTGGCCAATATGACCTCCTCTCATATGATTGTCGTCCTATTCCCATCGGGACTTATCACGACGAGAGCCCGACCTCTTGTCAAAGGGACTCTCGAATCCCCGATTTCTGATTTCCCGATATGATGTCACCTAGCCCCACAACAGAAATTTTCACCTTTTCGCGATTTCAGAACTTCCATTCCCAAAATGCGCGTGTCTCCTATCTTCAAGATTCGCAAAATGTCGAACCCCGATATGCCGATGACTCTTCCTAGTCGGGATTTTCCCCCGAAAACTTCAATTTTTGCCACGTGTCCTCCTATGATGGACAGTCCTCAATCATTTCATGTTTTCGGTACTCCCGTTCCTGAAATGTCTTTGGGCTGTCGTCCTTAGAACCCCCGAAGTTTCGATTCCCGAAACTCCGATATGACGCCTGCCGAGAAACCCCGTTTTCTGCCTTGATCATGATCAACGATTGTCATCGTCTGCTAAACCAATGGCCTTGGTTAAATATTCAGGATTTCACGACTTGCAATTTCGGAACTCGAGAGTATGAGAGGGCTAGCATCTAGACCTTCTGGGAGCCGAAACTCTGAAAACACTTAACTTAACCACACGCTAGCACTTCGGGATCTCGCAAGTCGGGATTTTGAGACTCGCGAGAACAAGGGGAATAAGTCCTTCGGTATTCCGGGTATCAAAATGCCGAAACGCCTACCAATAGCCATGTATCCCTATCGATGAACGGTCCAGATACTTCCACAGACCCTGGGGGTTTACGGTCCCAATTATCTTCGTTAATCACGAATATAGAAGGAAAAGGGGAGGGGGGGGGTTAAGACATTAACACCCTCGTATCTTTCTTCGATCTAATGGTCATGACTGACCTCAGATATTCCAACAAGATCTTGTCCATTGATTGGTATTTTATCCATATGCTTCCATTACGAAACTTCGCAAGTCAGGGTTTCGAGACTTGCGGATGCAAGGGATTACACCTTTGGGTATTCCAGTTATCGAAGTGTTGAAATACCAAGGTCAAAAGGGGCCATTCCCCCTCATGCAAGGTTTCAGGACTTACGCCCACAAATCCTCCAGCAGACTCTTGGTTCGATTGTCCAGAAAGGTATTTCGGGAGGTGAGGTCCATTCCGGGTATTCTTGGAGACAAATATGGGCCTAGATTCCCGAGCATAGACTTGAAATCTGAATCGGTTCAATATTCATATATATATATATATATATATATATATATACTTTCATCCATAAACATAAGCCATATGTGGTTTTTCTGTTACAGGCATACAACTACCATTTCTTAATCAAAACTCCATACAGGCAGTCTATACTAAAACCCTTCATAATTTCACAGTTTATGAGCATAGCAGTCAGAATATACATTTCAAGATGCAAGATAAAAAAAAACACTTTTCAGAGAAACGCCAGAAGTGATGCAACTGCTGAGAGGGGTGCTCGTTTCCACCCAACCATAGGCTCAACGACTCCCAACAGATTTACCACTAGCCACCCCCGAGCTGAGACCATGATGCTACGAGACTGCGTCTCAGTTTGCCAGTGACCGAGAATGAGGGTTACTCTCTCGCTTCTCTGATATCATTCACTCTGTATTTTCTAGAGTTCTTCCTCCTTTCCTAGCATTTGCCCCTTCGTGCTTCTCCCTCATNCCCCCCCCCCCCCCCCACCCATCCCTCATTACTCATGAGGAGCCCGTTACCTACCAATCTTGGCGAGTCATTTAATTCGGGGCCAGCGAGCCGCTCTTGGTTCTCTAGGCCAGTGAAGTCCAAATACGGTATTGGTTTCGGTGGAAGTTAACACCACCTTTCCAGGTGCCTTCCACCACCTTTCTTCAGCCATCATGGTCTCTTTTTCAGCATATCCCCTCTCAACAGTCCTGTAATATATATTTATATATATTCATAATATTATTCACATTCATTAACCTTTTTCACAAGGTCCATTCACATCACACATTTACATTTTTGAGTTTGCCACAGTTCTTGGACAGTATAGTTATTTTTACAAACTGGGGGAAACATGGTGTTACATCAATGTTGTCAAACCCTAACCTACATGGCAATAGAAAGTATTTTTGGCCTCAGAAATACGGATTCCCAAATCACGGAGGACGTCGTGTATTTTGAAGAAGACTATGCGCTCATTCATGCTTCTTAATATTGGTTCAATCAAACAACGATCCGCTAAATGGTTGAGATAAACATTTCCCTTCGCGAATGAGTTGTAGCTAACTTGATGACGAGTTTTCCTTATCAACAACCCTTCTCCTACTCACAGCGGAATCATGAATAATCTGATCTTCTAAGAAGGATGCAGCTATGTATAGAAAGTATAACTGCAAATGAATGTCCTCCTTTCCAAGTGCATCGTAACTCAACCTTAAGCAAACATTGAGGCTATGGTCGTTTGGTAGCCTCTGGGCAGCCCATTTCCACTCCTGTGGAGTAGTACACCCGGCCATTTCCCTCCCTACTACTTTTAATGCCAGGGGAAGCCCTCCACACCTCTGACACACCGACTTGGCGGTTTCCTCATCGATGTTTGCCTGTATGCTTCTATTATTATAGGGAAAAGCATGATATGAAAACAACTTCCAACTCTTATCTTTGAACAAATTCTCCATTGTTATTGTGTACTTGTGTGCAACTCCCAGTTTTAACCGTACATTGGGATACCTAGAACTCACAATAACTTTGGATTTGGAATGGTCAGTTACAGCCCGCATTATGCCCGATCCCTCCAACAATCTGATAACATCTTTTTCCCATACATCATCTAAGAACAAAGCAAACCTGCTACTCTCTTGTAGTTTCTCACTCAACCATATTCTTACACCGTCTTTGTTCTTATTTTCATCCAAATCTACATTTGTTTGCAAGATTATTTGTCTATAGAACTCATTGCTAAGACTTCTAAAGGATGAACTTTGATAAATAGTTAGCCATAGTAGAAAATTGTTGCAATAGTGATAACTCACCTTTTTGTTGTTAAAGAGTCACTGGAGAAGCAAAGTTTTCCCCGATCCACCCTTGCCAAGCATGCCAATGTTGTTAGCCTCTACATCATCTATCATCCATATGCCCATACTTGCAAAGGCTTTGTCTTGTCCCACTATAAGGGGTTAGTCGATCAACGTAGTCCTTGTTGTGCCTATTGGAGCATGAGCCGCTTAGGAAGTGCTTGCAACATTGCTTGAGGAAGCCAATGCTTCGATACTTCAATTAATCTTCTTTTGTCCCTCCAGGATCTTCTGAGTTAGCTCTTGTGTTTGGAGTAGGTGAACCAAAGGAGACAATTTTAGATGTTGGTCGATATCTGCAATCAAATCGGTGATCTACGTGCTGGTTTTATATAGAGAAACAACATCCCACATTGGTATTGTACATTGATGCACAATTTTTTATGTTGATTTGAGAAGAGCCTGCAACTCTTTGAGCCATTTGTCAACAGCAGAAGCCTCATCTTTGTGCTCGTTCAATGCCAACCCGCAATGCTAGACCTCCTTGATCATAGGCTCGATACTCATTAATCTATCTTTCAAAGTGGCCAACACTTTCCTACAGCGAAGGGCATTGTTAATGTTAAAACACTAATCATAAGTTAGTTCGATAGTTAAGTTAACCTAACTGTTATTTAGTTACATGACAGTTATGGTCTTTTGCATTATATATGTACATCTATGTACATGATGATTTACAGAAGCATTGATGAATAGAGTATGCCTTTTCTACCTTTGTTTATTTATCTCTGTTCTTCATAGTTTCCTGATTGCTTCAGTTATTTACATTATGTTTCTGCTATTTTCTTCATTATGAATCTAACAGTGGTATCATAGTGGTATCAGAGAAAGGAGAGGCGTGACCAGCATGGAGAGGTGTGAAGACATAGAGAGGCATGAAGACCGCTGCTCTATGGATTAGATTTTTGTTGAGAGGTGAATCGCCAAAGAAGATTGGATCACTACTGAGGGAGGCGGTCTACCTTTGAGAGTTCGCATGCTGCCTGAAGTGAGTGAGCGGTAAGGATTTTGGTCGTGGAGCCCAATCTTGGAATTGGACTAAGAGACACAACTGCCAGATTACTGTGAAGAGAATAATGGATGACCACCACCCTCAGATCACCGTGACATTCCACACTGGTGTCAAAGAGGTGATCGAAGGTTCCAAAAATGCTTCACAGGCCTCCAGTTGTTATCTCCCCTGAGAGCAGTCAGCTTCATTTCATTACAACCCTCGATATGTGGATTGTGACCAGAGCCATAAGGACGTAGATCAGTAAGACTGCAATCAATAGCCATAATTGAGAGCAGACGAGTCGTTCAACATCCAACTAAAGATATATCATGTATTGGTTAAGAGATGGTCGTGGGCCGAAAATTCTGACCAGAACCCAGGGATATGGAAATCACTCTTGTTTAGAGAAGAGGAATCGCTATTGAAACTGCGGCTACATAGCAGAAGAAGAGCAGTCAAGGTTTCGTATTGGTAACGTGGAGGCTTTGAGGGGAAGATCGTTGAAGGGTTGAAAAATTCGAGATCAGCACAGTATTGAGCTTTAAATCGAATCAGTAATTGATGGCAGAGGTTTCGAGAATTCAATGGCATTTTTCAGATCTCCGAAGTGAAAGAGATGTGAAAAAGAAATGAAGATATCTGCACGAGACTCAAAGAGCAATGAAGGTTAGATCTGAACTTTATTATTAAAATAGGTTAATAACTAGCACAGCCACAAACTCGTGGCTGGTGAACGCCGAAAGGTTTCGACCGATCCAAACTTAGATTGACGTCAAAAAAAAAAAATTATATAATTAAATTTCAAAACTCTAAATTAATATATTTTCAATCCCACTAATAACAAATGTCATCGTAATCTTTTATTTTTAAGTTTTTCATAAAAAAAATATTATATTTTATTGATATTAATATTTAAAAAAAAAACATTTTTATAATTTTTATCTTTACGTTTTTCTCAAATGACACTTAATTCGGCGCTCATCCAATTTCACTGTTAATTGAAACGCCCAAGTGCCATATCCATCCGCCCAGTAATAATAATTTCTGTTGTTATTTCTTAATCACTAAACGTGGCAATCTGGTAGTGAGCAAGTAAATTTTTAATCTTATTTAGTAAATGTGAAAAAGTAATCACATAAACGTACCTCTTTATAAATGACCGAAAGATAATTTATCAAAATCTCATCCATTGATTAGAGAGGACGACCAAGAATATGCCAGCATCTTCAATTGCCAACCCTAAGATTGAAATTTATGATTAAAAGGTGATTAATTCTGCCCATTGTCAATAGGTATACGCCTTTTGGCGTAATAAAAAAGAGTTTTTCTATTAATTGTGACTCTATCCAATTAGGGTTGAGAACTTGTAGACTTCAATAAAACAATTGTAGACTTCAACAAAACTATTAAAGTCGGTCCCTGTAGCACAAAAGAGATAAAATCGCACCAATTGTGTAGAACGGTTATTTCCTCAAGGGAAGAAAGTCTTGTATTTTTGGTACATTCCAGGGAACAAAAGTTCAATTATTAAAGCTTGAATATGATTTCAAGTTTTGTAGTATCTTAAAAGTTCTAAAGTTGCAGATGTAATTTTCTTTCGATTGTGAACTCCCTATTAAGGGTGACATTATGTGAAGGATCTCCTTGGGTATACATCAGATTGAAAGATGCATTGGTGTGCAGCGTGATCAAGTATTTGAAACTATTGATTTAGTAGTTTTTCAGGGTGGAAATATAACCCTCATAGTCAAGAAAGTGGAGAGAAACTAGACAGAACCAGTTTGTTGTTACCTGGCTAATAACAACACCTCATATTTCATCTAAAAAATGAGAATATGTTAATGGAGGGTTATAACTTTATGAAAGATTTTCTAAGAGTTTTTATTGGGGAGTAATAAGTGGATTAAAATTCAATGGATTAAAATCCTTATTTAATTCAAGTGGGATCACATTCATAATATACTCAAATTTTTTTGTAATGGAGTTATAAGGTGGTTGTAAAGGTGTTATAAGGAGTCCTCTTTGACCACCCTGAAATTGAATAAGGGAGTCTATCTTAGGATCTTTGTGTGAGTCATTGGTTATCCTGTAGTTTTTGGCACATTTATGCATCGGACGATCGCTCTTGGCATGCACAACAGGATACATAATTAAATTTCGTAGCATCAACATACAAGCATCTCTCTTCCATATTCTGCATAATGGCAAGAATTGAAGAACTATTTACAATATTGCGCACGTTAATTAACTCAACTACGGAATCTACAATTGCAATAAACAAGTGCACCCTCAGTACAGTGATTACTTGTTTACAAGTAACACACAAGAAGATTGATATGTTCAAACATCAAAACAAGTTTTTATCTAATGAGTTAAGTTTGCTTCGACACCAACAACGTGATTTTAACAAACAAATTGACATCAAGGATGAGAATGAAGACGCTCAGTTGAATGAAAGTCATAAACATGAAGATCAGTTAGATGAACTCCCTATGTCAGAAAAAGTTGCGGATAAATGTATTGTTCGACCATGGGAAGAATTATGATTTAAACGAAATCGATATGGACTAGGATATGTACAGGATGCTGACAACCTTTTTCATTTTCCTAATTATAGCGAACTTGTTTGCTTTGTGAGTGGAGGTTTTTTGAATGATGATAAGACGACGGAGCTTGCGGATATTGGTAAGGAACAGGTACAAGATATAGCTGATGATGATGTTGCTAATCGGTTAGATAAAGAACTCATACAGTGCAAACATTGTCACCGGTTTGGCCATGATAAGTCAAACTGTTTTGATCTTCACCCATGCAAATTTTGTGGGAAGGAAAATCACCCCTCAACAAGGTGCCAAAAGCGCAAGAGGAAACAACTTCATTTTGGATGGTTAGGGAATTGGCGTTGGCATTTGGAAGCCAATTTATTGGAGCAGTCTTATCGTCGGATTTATACACAAGTACAGTCGTACTTGATTGGAGATATTTCTACAGTTGATGGACATGCATGCTTTTCAAGATTTGATGATTTAGGGTTTAGTCGAGGCCCAGTTGATGTAGTCTTCTGAGTTGAAGATTGAGTCTTCAGACTCCGCCGGAAGACAATTTGATGTGTTGGATCTCTTCTTGGCCATACTTGCAAATGACGGTCAAGGGAATTGGAACCACTTGTCCCTGACAGGGGGAAATCTAGTTGATTCAGGTTCCAAGTTTGATTTTGAGCCTGTGAACAAAGGATCAAGTATGCAACCTAGTTCTTGGTATGCAGTCTTGTTCCTGAACATATTGTTGTTGATATGGTTTGTGGTCAGCTTAAAACCACCAATTGAGTAGAAGACATGAATTTCTGCTTGTTACATTTTCATATTTAGTAGAAGAAATCAACTTCTGCTAGACATTCGGTTTGTTGTCATCCCGAAACCACCAGATTGGTTTGTGGTCATCCTGAAACCACCAAAGGAGTTTGTGGTCAACCTTAAACCACCAATTTAGTAGAAGACATCAACTTATGCTATTTTCTTTTCAGAGTTCAGAGAGCATCTTCAGCCAATCTTCTGAATATTCGTTTGACACATGTGATTGTCAAGTAGTGGCAGTATTTCAGGCAAGAACGAACTTATGATTAAGGGGGATGTTAAAACACTAATCATAAGTTAGTTGGATAGTTAAGTTAACCTAATTGTTATTTAGTTACGTGACAGTTAATGTCTTTTGTATTATATATGTACATCTATGTATATGATGATTTACAGAAGCATTGATGAATAGAGTATGCATTTTCTGCCTTTGTTTATTTATCAATAGTTAATTTATTTATTTTTCTGCCTTTGTTTGTTTATTTATGAATAGTTTCATGATTGCTTCAATTATTTACATTATGTTTCTGCTATTTTCTTCATTATGAATCTAACAGTTAATGTGCCCTAATATTTAGTCAATTGTCATCTGTATGACAGAACTAATAAGTCCATGGACAAAACCAGGTTCAGCCATGATTTTTGCAATAACTTCCCTCTATGTTATCTCCTCTGTAACACATCAAAAACACTCCCCAAGCTTAACTCGTATATTTTCAAATATCTCAAAACCACACGTTCGCTGTTTAGTAATACCAACACAAAATGGTGTGAAGCCACCACTGTGTATTCTTTCAAAGCGGCATCGGACATCTAACCATTGCGCATATATATATAATTCCACCGCTACAATGGAGGCTTTGCAAGGTGCAAACTGACATCTATTCATTGCTTTTCAATTTGGAGTGGTTGCATTCAATTTGGAGTGTCCTAACTATCTGCATTTGATTTTGAGTGTGAAAATGGGTGGTCAACTATTCTGTGAAAATGCACGCGCGATAGAAATACGTTTAGGCGGGCCAGGTTCGAACTCGTAACAAAACAGGTAAGAAATTCTGAGAAAATTCCGAGAGTACATTTAGGCGGGCCATGGCATGGACCAGGTTTGAACTCGCAACGAAATTGGTAAGGAGTTTTGAGAGAACGTTTAGGCGGGCCATGGCTTGCGCCAGGTTCAAACTCGCAACGAAACAGGTAAGAAATTCTGAAAGTACGTTTAGGTGGTCCATCGCTTGGGCCAGGTTAGAACTCGCAACAAAACAGGTTAGAAATTCTGAGATTACGTTTAGGCAAGCCATGACTTGGGCCAGGTTCAAACTCGCAACGAAACAGGTAAGAAATTTCTCGGAGTACGTTTGGGCGGGCCATGGCTTGGGCTAGGTTTGAACTCGCGATTAAACAGCTAAGAACTTTTGAAAGTATGTTTAAGCGGGAATGGCTTGGACCAGGTTGGAACTTGCAATGAAACAGGTAAGAAATTCCGAAAAAAATCTGAGAGTACGTTTATTCGGCCCTTGGCGTGGGTCAGGTTCGTGCTCACAACAAAACAGGTAAGAAACTTTGAGAGTACATTTAGGCGAACCATGGCTTGGGCCAGGTTCGAACTTGCCACCAAATAGGTAAGAAATTCTGAGAGTACGTTTAGGCGGGCCATGGATTGGGCGAGGTTTGAACTCACAACGAAACATGTAAGAAATTCTGAGAGTACGTTTACGCCGGCCATGGCTTGAGTCGGGTTCGAACTCGCAATGAAACGGGGAAGAAATTAAAAATGCATTTCGGTGGGCCAGGTTCGAACTCGCGATGAAGGGGTCAGAAATTCTGAGAAAATGCATGGATATTTTGGAGATTTTTATTATTTAAATCGTTGGCTCGTCATTACTTCCAGGTACGGGCGCCTATATGGGCAATGGCTTGGCCAGGTTTGAACTCACGAAGAAGATCTAAAAAATTGCTAAAAATATGTGGATATTTTGGACATTCTTCTTGTTTAAATCTTTGGCTCATCATTGTAATATTTTATCTCAGTGGTGAGATATTTTGCATTTGCACTTATTAAGTTGGGAAAAACAACTGTCAATTCCTGATACTAGCTTGACCTAGGACTTGGTTCCAGTCATCGTAACCATGAGGCCCAACATATTTCTAACAAACAGGATAGTAATGTCAACAGATCTATACTAATCTGAAACAAAGTTCATTGTCAACAACATATGTATAGCAATGTAATCCTGCTTCATATGTCAGAACGTAGGAAAGTTGA
The DNA here is from genome assembly GCA_032191745.1 of Picea mariana. Taxonomy (NCBI): domain Eukaryota; kingdom Viridiplantae; phylum Streptophyta; class Pinopsida; order Pinales; family Pinaceae; genus Picea; species Picea mariana. Next base: position 10,270 of record JASDQU010172799.1, read on the forward strand.
AGATCATTTTAAATATATTATTTTTTATTTTTAATATTTTTAATTATAAGTGTTTTTAATTGTTTTTTATAATGAAAAGTTTTAATAACGTCCTTCCTAAATTACTTTTGTAAATTTCTATAGTGTTGATAAGTTAAAAGGTTTGGAAGGTTAGTTTTGTAGTAAATACTTTGAAATTGATATCTAATATGGTTGTAGACATAGTATTATAAGATAAAGTGATTTTCATCTTCAATTCTTTTAGTGTCATAAAGATAATAAATTCATGGACCGTGAGCATTTTAGGAAGTGTTGAATATCCTATTTCACTATGGAGTTTGTTCTTGTTTTAACAATGTTTATTTTTTTCTTTATGAGCTAGTTAAAATAAAGAGTTAATTTTGATCCTCTAAATTAGGGTTGATCATCCCCACGAAGTATCTTAATTTTCTAGTATCCTCTAATTTTTTATTGCACCACAATTTCTTCTTAAATTTAGATGTAATAATATTTTTTAAGTTATGGTTTTTATGTGAAGTGGCCCCTTCCTCGATACCCCAATGATTTTCCCAAAACTTGGTATCTTTATGCAAACCATGTGGTTTTCAATGGATTTTGAATCAACCTTAGGAATCTTCTTGGCTTCCATTTTGTTTATCTTGATTTTGTACATAAAGTACCTAGTCATAGCCATACTCTCAATGGGGGGGAGACTTGCTTTTATGAGGAGGATATTATAGGATATATTGTCTTTAATTTTAAAATTACAAGTTATAAAATGCTTTTGGATTTGCTCTTTCTCTATGATTCTTTATAGATGTTGCAACCCCAAACTTCACAACCATAAAAGGAGTGACGAGAGTCTCAAAGATGAGTTTCTTCTTATCTCAAAATCCAAAGGTCCATTGATTTACAATTGTTTTCAAGTCCATAACAAGCTCTTCACCCTCCATTTATCATTTTCTCAATGCTATAGTTTGATTTGAGCTTGTTATGAAGGTTGATTTCGAGATATTTCTAAAAAGTCACTTCCTTCAAGCTATCATTATCATACATGAAATTAGTGTAAATGATCTTTTTGGATTTCATTATCACAACCTATCTTTTGATAATGTTAACAATGATACATGTACTAGATCGAAAATCCTTCAGAATCTTAAGTTGTTTGTTGAGATCATAGAGACTCCTTGCCTAAGAACAATATCGTTAGCACAAAGAAGAAGGATGACAACTATTCCAGCTAGAAATGCGTTGACACATCCTACTTCTTCCTAGCAACCCTCTAACTTGTAAATGTATATGCCAGAAAGGGTAATGGACAATGGACAACCTTGCTTAACTCCTATATTACAATTAATTTCTTCCAACCAGCCCTTAGAGTTCCTAAACTTGGCAATAACGTTCTCGTACAACCTTAGTGTAGCATTGTTCAACTCAAAAGGTACTTTTAGCTCTTCTAATCTATTCCAAAGGTTATTTTTGGGCACTATGTGAAATGCTCTTTAAAGTCAATGAAGCAACATGGGAGATTGGTTTTATTATTGCAACATCCTTATACAATGATCCTAAGCATAAAAAGGCATTCCACAGTTGAATGATAACTCCTAGATCAATCTTAGCCTTGAACTCTTTTTTCATGGCTTTTATCCATATGGTAATATTCTTTTCCAAAATAATTATGTATAACTTGGCTAAAAGAGGGCTAAACATAATGGTTCTATAATTAGAAGGATTGTTTTTATCCCCACTTTAAAAAATAGAAACAATAAGGTTTTAATTCCAGAGTTTAGGGAAACCCTACTCGACTAATAAATTGAAAAGCTTGTGAATGTAATTGATGAGGATAGACCCTCCAATTTTTAGGATTTCTACTTAGTAACCTTCGATGTCTTTATATTTTCCTTTTGTGAGCCAAGTTAACCCCAAACTCTATGTCTTCTAAAGAAAAACCTTCCTCCTCTATAGAAAGGGTTTGAATGTTATCCACGACATCAATGGATTCGTAAATATTTTTAAGGTAGGAATTCCTCAAAGTAATCATATTGTTCTCTAGTTTTACGAGTTCTAATTTAGCTCCAAAATTTCTTAGGATCTAACTTAGAGAGGTGTAAAAGATTCTCTTGTTTTCTATATATATAGTACATTTTTTGTCTTTTAAGTAGGTATTTGTACCTATTTGTAAATATTTGTACCTACTCATCTTATTGGATCTTAAGAACTCATCAAAATCATCCCTAACGGATATTCTAACAATCTTACACACTTTATAATACCAAAGGTTGGTCATTCTATTTTCCTTTTTATCCAACACCTCAATAGAGAACTTGTTAATGGAATTCGAGAGGGTTATCATAAAATTATGATAGAGGTATTCAATGTTGTCCTTAATTGATTGATCCAAAAAGGATCCAAAGAAGGCTAAGAATAACTCAAAACTCATAAAGGCAACTAAGGACACTCAGAATGGCCTTAGCAGACAAAGAAAGGGAAAAATTTTAAGTTCCCAAAACTCAATGAAAATGACATTATCGCGAAGAGTGTGTTGCAAGATTTCTAACGATGCAAACGGCTCGTCAAACAGAGTTACGGATTGAAATATATTCGCAGCCAAAGTTTGGTCAACCTAGCCCAGTCAATAGGGGATGAGTCAGCATCCGTATAGTACACATGGAAGGAGAAAAAGGTGACACGTGTCATGTTGATGTGGCAGCACCAGAGGCTACCACGTGTCACCCAGTTTTTGGCACTTTCGGATCGATCCGTGAACCAATAGAATTGTGCCACATGGTAGTGCGTACGATGACGTGGAATGATGACGTGCCACAATGACGTGGCATGATGACATGGAGATAACATGGCAGAGGATGGCGTGGCTGAATGGGAGGCTTCCACTTGGCCCAATCAGGAGTTGCCACGTGGAAAGCAACAAAATCACAATGACAACCCATAACCAAATTTTGAAAAATAAATAAATATTGGTGGGTCTACCAAATCTGGTGGACCACGCCAAATATGGCCACATTCTAATCGTTTGGATCCTAGATAGCACCACCGCCAAAGTTGGTGGAGCAACATGTTATATTTATATATATTACAAACAAACCAAACCAAAAGGGGGAGGCTCACGAGTTTGACCCCAAGACCTCCTCCCCATACTACGCCTTAACATTCACGCCCAAACCAACGACCCATGCTTTGTAATAATCGCCATGGAATTTACTTAAGTGTCGAGTCCGCCAAGCCTTAAAGGAGGAGGTGCATGTGTGGTATGGTCATGGGCACACATTTCAATGCATCACAGTCATTAATTACAAGTTGCAGAGGGGCACAGAAACCGAGACAAATTTCTTCTTGGGCCTGGGAGTGTCAGAGTCATATCGAGGCATGGAGATAGTGATTTTTTGGTAATTCAATGCCACGAATTTAGTGGTGTTGTCTGTTTTTTTATTTGAGCATTATTTTTACAGCTTGATTTCAAAATGAGGTATACTTATGTATTTTTCCAAATTCTTTTGTTGAGTTAATGAAAAAGCCTACCCATTTGAGAGAAGGACCCAGAGACATAGTCCACCAGGAACGAACTTCGTTATCAAGTTTTTGTGTTCGTATTTGATGCTTATGTGTCTTCATTATTGAGTTTTTCCTTCTTTAATGGTGCGCTTTAATTTATTTTCATTTAATGCAATTCTTTATAAGTCACTCGATGAAAAGATCCTGAATCATGTTGGTATTAGAGCAGTCATTTTTTACTTGAATTGTTGAGTGTGAATGCTTACTAGGGCCAAGCATAAGCAGGGTGAAGGAACTCTTAATACTTTCAATCTCGAAGTTGTGCATCCTAAAGGAAGAAAATGGCAGAAGAAGACAAGCATGATGAACAGGAGAAAAAATTTCATATGGTATTTTATCACATGTCAGAAATGGTTGAACGAATGTATGGAGATTATGAGAAGAGGATGAAGAAAAAAGGGAAGAAAATGGAAGCACATGTTGATGATGATGCTTTAGTAAACCAAGGGGCTGGAGGAGATCCTCCTGAGCCTCTATATTCACCTTCGAGTTCTATTTCCTCTTCCTCTGAGCATTCTCATCATTCTCATCATTCTAGCCATAAAGCCTCTTTTAAGAAACCATTATTAAAGCTTGATGTAAAATTTGTTTTACCTTTTTTTAATGGAGATGCTAATCCTGAAAAGCTAGATAATTGGTTCCGACAGGTTGAAGTGTATTGTCATGTTCAGCATATTGATGAAGATGAATTTAAAGTGCAATTGGATTCTTTTCGGTTGGAAGGTACTGCTCTCGTATGGTGGGAGAGCAAGCTTCAGGACAGAAGTAAGTGTGGTAATATTATTTCCTCATGGTCGGAATTTAAATCAGCGATAAGGAAGCAATTTTATCCATTAGGGTTGTTAGCACTCTATAATTTCGAAAGGTTGTCAAAGGGTAGAAGAAATTGACATAGGTAACTATCAAAACCACTTTTGAAGATGGGATCTAGCCCTGCCAGCTTCAAAGAGGGATCTCTCTGTAAGATTTAGATTTTTTTAAGTTTTTAAATGTTAGGCTAGTTGTGAAAGTACGAATTTGTTTGTTTGTTTGTAATAGTTGGTTGAAAGAATGCATTAATTTTCCATTGGGATATGGGGTTTGTATTAAAGATGAGGATTAAATTCACCTTTTTATGAGGTTTTCTCCACATGGTAGTGTTACAAGAGAAAAACTCTTTATGGCCAAGGGTAAACCACAACAGACAGGTATGAATGCAAAAAACAAATCAATTCCAACATATGCTATATAAACTAATGTGCAATATAAGAAAGAGGCCTACCTCGATCCATCGTTTGATGATGTTCCACCATTGAGCACTTTGACCCAAAGCTTTATACCTGCAAGAAGTTCTCAACAAATGAGCAGAGCAAGTATACAATGATAATATATAAGAGGTTAGCACATCAAATAGAATAATCCATTAATAAACAATACAAACACGTCCATGGATAATAATCATATATTTGCAAGATATCAATAAGACGAGAAAGGAGTATTTATATTAATAATTGATCAACAGAAGTGACAACGATACAGACTTTCATGTCGGCACGGTTCAAAACCAAGAAACCAAGTTCCTTCCAACTAGGTCTCCACCACTTCAATCCTCCACCAAAGGCAAACTCATAGGAAAGAGGCAATGAGGTCCTCTCAACAATAGGGAAAGAGCTTTGGGGTTGAACACTGAGTTCAGACTTGAGGGACAGAGGGATGCAAACTCAATATGAAGTAATTTCTCCATAGTAACTTTGCTCTCAAAGTTGAATGCTTTCTCCTCCTTTCCATAGCTCGAAATTGTGCTCTTATAACCTTCAGAATGCAACTGAAGGGCCGAGTCAGAATGTTTCCAGTATATAGAAGGCCAAGGATCAGAGATATTCTGTCGTGACATGGAAACCCGACCTCATTTTGTAATTTATGGCACAAATCCTGATGTACGTGAGCTATAGTGGAGCAGCCAGCGTATACGCATCTTGTATAGCAGATAGGGAGTGTATATGTGGAAAAATGTATATTTGTAGATCTTGATTCATCAAAAAGGGATGATAAGTCTGCATAGGGAAATGGAAAAAGGCCCTCTGTGCAAGATAGTAATGGTGAGACAAATCTTGCTATAACAGATGCCCCCTAATTTGTGAGATCAGAGGAGTATCTGCAATGGCCAAAATACATTATAAATAACCCAGAAGTGGAGTGGTAGAGAACCAACTGGATGAACTCAATTGCTCATTACATTATTTACTGACTTTGCATACATGGCTGCCAAGAATACAATGCAGATCCATGTGGAAAATATATTAAACAAGTGTTCATGGCCATGAATAGGCAAATATAAATGCGGTTACATACCAAAAGTTGTCATAGTCACGAACAAGGCCCAGTGAGACCAATATCAAAAATCAATCTGAAGATATTTGTATATCATTTAGTACAATCTGATCTCCCTTGATTACTGAAGTCAAATAGGTATTGGTCCAATGAAGGGGAAGCAACAGCTCAAGAAAGCTGCGGCCACATAGTGATTTCTTCAAGTCTTCTACACTATCTACCAAAGGTGCAAGTCTACATCATGTGAATAAAGGAGTTGAGATCGAACACGATGAGACATCGTTTGATTACTAGTCATTGAGGTATACCATTAACAAATGCGAGACAACCTACCAATAATGAAAGTAGGTATCAAGGAGCCGAGTACATTCCTCCAAGTGTGAAAAAGGAGTCGATGTCGAACACTTGAGAAATCCATTGATCAGGAGACATTGATGTATTCTCATTTGTCAATGGCAAGACAGTCTGCCACTACTAACTGCAAGCCTCAAGGTACTCATAAAATTCTAGGTCCCATATCCAGAATAAATGAGTTGAAGTCGATGGAAAGAGACCCGCTGAAAGGAGAGAATTGAGGCATCTCTCATTAGTCAGCACGAGGAATAAAGCAGGAGATTCATGATTTGGTGGAGATTGGACGAAGAACATGTTCACGAACCAATGACCCTGTGCGTCTTTTGCGTGTGCCAAATGCAAGCGGTACACAAAAAAGACCCTTTGAATAGCAACCAATGATGAAAAACTACTGACAAAGGCGAGGAAACCACCAATAAGGCTAATGGCATCCAAGACACTGCACAAATCCCAAAGTGTGAATAGATATCTTGCCGTCGAACACAAGGGAAACCACCCAGTCAACGACCAATGATGAAATGTTGATTGTTGGGTTCAAGGTGACCTACCAATGATGAAAGTAGTTATAGGGTGCATGATAAGACCAAAGTATCATGTGATTCTGAGACAAACTGAGGGTATGGCCGACATGCAAAGTCAAGATTTCTGAGGAGTGGACAACACAGGTTGATAGACTTCCTTTGAACAAGAGCATGAGACATATGGTGGACTCCGGCAGCATGGACTCAATTATGTGACAATTAGTTGCAGGAAGCATCCATAATGTTCTCTGTAGGGACTGGAAGAGTAACCAGTCGGTAGAGAAAATTCTGTAGCGAGATCAGCTTCCTAAGACCATGCTAAACCCAAAATTATGATGACACAAGGACTTGATAACTTTGTGCTCTGTTCAAAGGCGACACGACTACTGCCAATTACAATATAGTACTCCCTTCCTGCCCGTCTTTTTTTGTTTTTTCATAACAAATGAATGCTATGATACAAAGGAGGGAACAAGTGTTGCAAGTAAGCAAAACTAGTTCCAGCAGTGGAATGTACCTATGCTTAATGCAAGGGAATGCATGCGGGATATGGACACTCAGGGTGATATTCCTTCCAAGGTATAGGGTGCCAAATTGCGAAGGATATAAACAAGGCTCTTCTTGGTTGAGGATGCAAACTGCTTAGGCAATAGTTTGTAACGCAAAGCAAGAACCGGATAAAGGCTCAATACTGCAAGCAAGGGCATGAGATGCAATCACAACTTAACGCCAAAAAATGTCCTTTTTTATATCTTTTAGTCTACTTGGTGTGAAAAAGGGGGTAAACTTGTGCCAAATAGATGTCTTTTCAAATCCAATTTACGAGTGTGAAAAAGACAAGTTCACTTGGCAATCTTTTCAATTTTTGGTAGTGAGTCAGAAAAGAGATTAACTAAGACTTGTGACCTTTCAAATCCAACTTTAACGATCATGAAAGGGAAAAATCACTCGACGATCTTTTCATATTTTAGACGAGTCAGAAAAGAGCTTAACTAAGACTAATTTTTTTGACTTAATCAACATGTAAAGGGGGAGGCCAAGGCTCCCGTCTTGGTCTTCTGCGGAAAGTCAGTATCTCACGGATAGCTGACAAAATCTTGGGAAAACCCAAGGCTCTCCAAGTCGAGGAGGAGAAAGTGATAATGGAGGTTACAGTCTCCATGATGGTTCAGATAATGCCTCTTAATGGAAAAGACATAGGTGGGGGAATGGGATGACCCATTAGATCGTTCCAATTGAAGGGAACTTCGTCAGGACTTGGAGGAAGAATGTTCTGGGAAAGAATAAATCTCTCTCGTTCAGAAGGGGGAGGATTTGAAATGTTGATGACATGACTGAAAGGTGCATCATTATCTTCAAGGAGAGTAGGGTTGGCCAGAGATTTCACTGGTGTGGCCACTTCTTCAATTATAGGCTGAAGAGGATGCATAGTAATGGGGGCAAGAGATGCTTCACCTTTAACAAAGTGGGTGAGGTCGGGAAAAGATTATGTCGGGGGAACCATCGAGACGATCAAGGGAGAAGTGGTGTGAGGAGAAACCACAGAGGCTTCATAATCTGAAAGGGTTTTGGGTGAGCCCCGCGCTTCTGGTATCCCGACAATAACCAGGAACAAACGAGTAAGGTGACTTCCTTCGCAAGTTCTGCAAAGGAATTTTGGTTTACGTCTGAGACGTCTAGGCTTCTCGATGTAACTAGTAGGGGAAAGAGAGTCGTCTCTTGTATGATGAATAGAGGCAGGATACGTGACATGGTTATGATTCGGGGAAAAAAGAACGTTGCCCCCAACATAATTGGTAGAGGTTGGGGGAAAGATGTCAACATAGTTTGTAGAAGAAATCAACCCATCTCGGACATGACTGGTAGAGGTTGGCGATGGAGCACCAGTATGACTGACAGTGAGTTTCCCACCAATGTTTGACATGAGGGAGAGCTTTAAGGAGTGCGAAGGTGATATTTTCTTTGTCGGAAAAATTGTGAATAGAAAAATAACCTTCTAGCAGAGTTAACTATTTGTCTAGGGCTTCTGCATCTATCTGTCCTTCAAATACAGGAATATCAAAATTAACTTGTACCTTGAAAGGAAAGGTGCCTCCAAAGTGGTCGCTTGATGAAAATGTGCATGATTCTATCGGCAAGCGTTGAAGGATTTGGGCAAAATTCTCCATCATTTCGTCCCTCTGTCGCGTGAGAGCTTGCTCAAGCAACAGATTGATAGGATCGCCTGCTCCGTATTTTTTCTTTTCTTCTTCCATTGAGGGTTTCTTGGGTGTGCGAGAGCAATTGTCTTCAAGAGAGACAAGCTCAACACCCAACTTTCTATACTCGAACCTCGTCGGGGACATGCACTGAAAAACGATCAAGAGCAGCCTGCTCTAATACCACTGATCCAGATTATTTTCGGCATGAAATGAGAGCGGAGATATAACAAAGAAATGCACAGAGATATCGCAGATATTCAATAATATAACAGAAATGTATCAGAGATGAAACCATAAACACAGATATACAGTAATACACGATTTCTATTCATGAAATAAATGTATAGAGACTGTAAAAATACAAAGTGAAAGACTCGCTAGAATGGTGGCAACTTATCTCTAAGAAGAGATGTGACGGCTACTCCCATTCACAATAAGATGATTACAATGACGATCTAAAGGCATTTTTACAATAAACAGGAATGTCAAAAATCTTAGACATCCAAAAACCCAACCTTTGGAGATGAAGCGCCAAAAGTCATGTGGGCCCCATTTGGGTAAGTTAGTACATCAACTTCCGTGGGTCGTAACTTTTGCATACGATCTCCGTTTTAGGCGTATAATCGCTCGTTGGAAAGGTATCATCGAGGAGATTCATTTTGGGGGATAAATATGACTTCAACTATAATAAATAACCTCATTCTCAAAAAACCTTCATTTAGGCCCTCAAAATGGCCTCGGAAGTTAAAACCTGTTAAAAATAGTAAATTGTCAAAATTGCCAGAAAATTGTTTTGAGCCAGTTGGAAAAGGTGGGTGGCCACCGATATCCACTCGGATCAATCCTCTCTCCTTAGGAAGAAATTATTTCCATTTCTTTCAGTTCCCGGGGGAGAGGGAAAAGCGCTTGTTGAATTTGCATATTGGTGAGCTGCTTGTCTTGTTGGAGACGCCGCGCTACTCAGTTTGTGGAAGTTTGTCATGAACCTGTTGAGGTTGAGGCTATTCAACAAGTTGAGATACATGAGAGGACGGTGTGTAGAAGGAATATTTGCGCTTTGCTGCAACCTTGTCAACCTGCTTCTGTTGGATAGAAGGTGCTTGGGGCAAGGATGTAGTGGTTGTAGTGTCATTTTGTTCTCCTTTTGAACAGATTGTGAAGACACTAAATTTTGCAGTATGAGATACTACCTTGCGACACTTTTTAGGTGGAATAGTAGTCAGAACTACCTCTAGTATTCTGTAGAGATGACCCCCCAAAGTAACAATGACACTACAGGGTCGAGACTCATAAACAACATAACGTCTCCACATATATGGTTGGCCCAAGAGCACATCCCAGACATCCAGTGGGGCAACATCACATAATACCTCATCCTTGAAGGGTTGGATGTTGTATGATAATCGACACTGTTGGCTGACATGGATATCTTGTCCTTGGAGAAGCCACCCAATGTTGTATGGTTGTGGGTGTGGTGTTGTCGACAATTCCAACTGTTTGATGACCTCTACTAAGATGAGGTTCTTCTGGCTTCCGCTATCAACAATAAAACGCAGTGGAGTCCCCTTCACCCACATCTATGAATGAAAAAGGTGCTCCCCCTCTTCAGGATCTGTTGGTTCTTGCAAGATACCAGATATATAAAATATGCAGAACAGAAACGAAATGCTAGAAATAACAGAATAACAGTAAAATATCCAGCATAATCTTCTCAATACACAGAAACG
>JASDQU010172801.1:0-12325 GCA_032191745.1 Picea mariana
TTATCTGACCTCCTCTCTCTCCGGAGAAGAGGACTAAGATTAAACGCCCTGCTTTCCTGTGCAGAAATAGTAAACCTACTACCATGGGTTCTACCTTCTGTGTTGGTACAGTACCTAACCCAGTATGTCGTTATTGTTGAAGATATTGTGGGGCGCCTTGGTCTTGGGGGTTTCCTTGCTTGCAGTTACTTGTTGTACGCCTTGCGTATTCTAGTTGTGATTGTCATGGTGGCATCTTTTCAGTCGTCGGGTGACAATGTAGAGTCCAGTATGTCTGTTTCCCCTCCTACACACGCACACACACCTTGACACAAAAAAAAAAAAATTGGCACCTGTTATCAGCATCATTGTCGTAACTAGGAGGTTTGTTTCAAATATGCACTCTGTGCTCCAAGGGTGCCGCTCACCTTTGACTAGTTTTGGTAGTTTTCCAATCCCTGGAGTCAACACTCCATTCGGGTGACCTTGTGAGAGACTAAGGGCTTCTAATGAATAAGGAACCTTCCTTATTGTCCACCCCTTAGAAATATTTGTGAGAGATTGTCTCAGTATTCCCTCACGACATCATGGATCTCTCAAACTAGGTAATAGTTAACCTACAATTCAATCCAAGACAAAAGTGGTAGTAGGTTGTGACAGAGATGCTCCCACACATCTCCGTCAATATCTGTTTTCTTTGCATGGCCCCTTTACTCCTTATGTGAGTAATATTAAAAAGCAGTCATCAGCCTGCATCCATTAACAAAAAATTGTCAATGATCCATAAACAACATCATAATATACCCGGTCATATGTCACATATGAATAAATGAAATACTCAAACCAATACAATCAACTCCCTGACTCAATTTGGAGTTCAAGGAGGCCTGTTGATGCCATTGACATCCTCAATATGTCAAGTTTCCTGCACACTCAGGGGAAACTCATCAATAAAATTTGTCAATACATAGATATCAAATAACATAACATCATAATCCATCAACATCATCATAATAATCCATAAGCGAAATAGACAACCATATACTAAAATTGGATCACTTGCACGCAAGTGTCCTCAAAGAATAAGTCAATAACATGTGCTCGAAAGAGCAGGATGTTACATGATCCAAATTCAAAAATTTAAATTCATCGATGAGCTTTAAAATAACACGCTTTTACATCGCCAAACAGCATTACATTTAATCCTAAGAATGGTGTGGATTCTGTTACAGATTGTACATATCACATTTGTATTCCTGAATTTAAGACTCAACGCGACAAGGTAGGTATGTTTTAAATTTACAAGGTTTTTCCCAAGCATGGCATTTCGTTCGCACACCACTGATCTCCCAAGTAGACGAAGGAGTGAGAGAGAGCATCAAGGAGGCTACAACACATTGTGTCACTTCAATTACCAGTAATCCTAGGTTATTTCTTGCAAGGAAGAGGTAAGCATTGTCTTTCTTGTCTTCGTTTACGATTGCATCGAATAATGCTTGTTGAAGTTGGCTTGCAACTCATTATAAAATTTTGTGCAGGAAAATGCCTTTGCGAAAGACAACCAAGAAACAATTTACCCAACCTCTAGTGTTTAGGGAGAAAGAGGCAGGCACTATATCTAAAGTAATGCTCCCACATTGGGGTGATCTTTATAATAAAATCAGTCAGGAAGATTACCCATAATTTACACCTCATAATAACCCAGATGTGAGGGTATTGGATGAACAAGTTTTTCTGAATATCAGGCGATCATCTCTGCAAAGGGTGGCTTGTCGGACCCCAATTTTTCCATGCATCAAAACCATAGGATGAATAATTGACCACACAGACACAGTGAAGTGCATGGTCAACAATGAGGAAGGTGAGTGTGTTGGTATTTTTCTTCCAGTGGAGGTGAAAAAATATTACAAACTCAGAGACCCAGAGGAGAGGCTGAATACATATTTTGTGGTAAGATTTTATGAGCTTCATGACACCATTCAGTTACTAGCCTTGTGGTAGAAAGAGGATAAAAGGTTCACAAAAATGAATAATGGTTGGTACAACATGATAAACCTCAGAGATCCCTATATGTATTTAATGGCCTTGATTTGTCAATTGTATGAATAAAAGGACTACTCAAAGTTCTCAGAAGCATGGATGCCCTTAGCATATACATAGAAATATCTGTCAGCAGTTTCAATTGGGGAGCCATTATTTCAAAACAACCAAGTATAAAAATCCTACATGTCCAGACACTAGAAGAATGAGAAACATCAGTATTCTTCATGTCATCTTACATGTTGGACATGATCTCTGTGAGAAACACTTTCGTAGGTATGAATTTAAACTGACATGTTGTCGAGTTACCTGTGCATGTCTATTTTGCATTTTGTGGGAGAATAGGTACAAAAGGTTTTAATCCATGATATGTGATGATTTTATAGCCATAATACACTTCATTATATTTAGAAAAGAATGGATGAGGATTTTAGCGGAAACTAAAAAGATGACATCCAAAGTTAGCCACCGGTATTTCAAAGAAACAATCAATTAAATCAGAGTGTTTAGGGCTACTGGTGCATCAAACCTACTCCCCGCTCATGTCCCAGACCATCTAATATTGGGAGATATTTGTTACCAGACCATCCTAAAAGGCTATAATGCTTATCAGGTAAAGGATAATAAGAGGGCCTTCATACCTTATGATTTTCATATTGGGTTTTATATGGTTGTTGTCCCTTGACCAAGTTTTGAGGAAACATTGGTTAGGATTGACCACTTTTTGGACATCGAAAGGATGGTCGAAGATGGAGCACCCAAGTAGAGCTGAGATCATGGGATATCACTTCCTTTGTGGGATTTGTGGACCCATAATGGGGTTCTTAGGGTTTTGTAAAAGGTATGGGATGTCGGCCCATGTGTTTACCCATGTTTAGGCCTTTTGTAAATGTAAAAGTATAAATAAGAATAAGATTGTAAGAATGAGGAGTAGTAGAAACAATAGTAAGTATCTAATTAGTTCTGAGTTGCTTTATGCAACAGACCTTGTATGTAAGGCTCTGTGCCTTGATCTGATTTTGGGAAGGTGGATCTGGTGCGCAATGCACAGATCACTTGTCCAGTGCGAAGCTTGGCTCTGTGGCTTAGTGCAAAGAAGCAGAGGAATGTAAGAGATTGAAGACTAATAAAGAAGAAGAAGTCATTGGTGGGTGTAGCCCCACACTGGGGTGAACCATGTATATCATGTGTTGATGGTTTGCTTTGTGTTGTGATATTTATGTTGTAGATATGCTTAGTGCATTGATTATTATGAATGATAGATAGATCTATGAATGCCTAGTGCTTTGTCTATGTTGAATGTATAAGATCTAACTTATGATGCTAAGTGCAATGTGTATTTTTTCATTGTTACTGTGCCGATATGTACTTAGGGTTTGATCTCCGATGTGAATAAAGCTAATGAATTAATGTGTGTTGTTCCTAAGTACTCTGCGAAGTGTTATAATCAGAGATATGTTTCCCAGCTTGGTTACAAACGCTTGAGTCCTGTAACCCCCTGCCTCTACCTCAGGTGAGACTACATCTTCCTCGCAGGTATTGCCGAAAGGACTGATAGTTAGGGTTTTTTTGGTGCGCTATTGAAGCGTTGAACCCTAGGCCTACCCCTGTTCCAAAAAATGGTTCCATTGTCGGTCCTATTCGTCTATGTTGTAAAATAGTCGGTCATAAAGTTGAATACTGTCCAAGGATGATTTCTAAAGTTGAACAAATGAATATGAGTCAATAGAATAAGAGCATGTTAGAGAATCATAAAGAGAAAGAATCAGAGAAATCTCAGACTATGTTAGTACAGTTAAAAGAAGTAATTGATGATCACAAAGATGTCAATTTATCAGAGATCTTGAAAGAAAAACAATGCATATATACAAGAATATGAGACTTTGACATAGACTGTGTCTTGGATGAGGAAAGCCTACTGTGGTACCTTCAATGGGAAGGATAGGCTTGTTCAGAGAAAAGATGATAACCCTATGTGGAAGAGTTACTAATGTACCTATTATCATCCATGGAACATCAACTCAAGAAGAATTTGAAGTTATTAGGTTTGTTGAGAACAACACCCATTTTCCTCTTTTGTTAGGAAATACTTCGATCGAGGAGAATCAGATCAGGAGCAAGGTAGAGGAAGAAGCTATAGAAAATAAAAATCAAGAACTAAGGGATTTCATAGCTAGAATAATAGATCGACTGACAGAAGAATGAGAAGTTGAGTTGAAGCAAAAGAATGCAAGAGAATTAGTTGTCGAGGTTGAAAGAACGCAAGAAGGTTTTAACGACCTACCCATGCAAGAAAGAAACATACCCACCCTAGAGTTAATAAGAAAAGAGGTATTACATTTGAATCCTTTGAGAGCTCATCAGCAGTGCGAAGCTAATACCCTAAGAGAAGATAAGAATAAGAATAAGAAGAGGAATCCAGAGACTCAAATCACAGAAAATAAGGAAAGGAATCTTAGTAAGAAGAAAGCCAAGTTAGAAAAGGTACAGGAAGTTCYAGATAAGACTTCGCAAGAGGTAGACTTGTAGGATCCAAACCTTGCCAGAATAGCAGAACCATGCAGAATGGTACTTCACCCCGACAAATCTATATGACCATTGGAGGMTCCTTGACCATTAGAATGATGTTCTGAATGGCTAGGAAACACATTTATGGGTGACTAGATCGTCGTTGGACGTTGAGACCRCGCCATAATAGAMAAATTCACATTTGTTGAGGCTTTCTTGTCCATTGAAAGAATTTTTTACGACGTTTGCTTATTTAACCTATTGGTCACTGCGYTGTGAACACTTTTTTCTACCCATGATTATCCAAGAGAACTGATTGTGTATTGATTTGTGCTATCTGAATCTATACCTCTCCATCCATTGTTTACCCTACCTATCCATTCACCTACCCCAATCGGTCTATTTAACAATGAGAATGYCAGACGCACGTAGTGAGATGGAAAATTCTATCGAGGAGGTTCTTAGGAGGTTTATCACTGACAGAGATATGTATGAAGGAGTTTAGGCATGGTCGACAAGAGGACTGCAGGCTTCCAACTCCACTAGACAACGTTTGGGTCATGCTAACCCCACTACTGAGAAGCGAAGTAAGCATCACAACGTTCTGGCTAACATGAAGAAGATCCCATCAATCTTAGTTGATTATATCTCGCCTTTCGCTAGAATGTTTAACCATGACAACATTCCACAGGACTTTGAGTACACGTTGATCACCGTGTACATCCCGAAGAGGATACGGGTAGAAGGAAACCAGTTGGGATAGATCCCATCCTTGAAGAATAATGATTTCAACCTTGGTGAAATAAATAACTATGCGATGCTCATGCCTCATAGACATTTGATGAAGATGACTAGGAAGAATCCTTGCATAGTCTCCCAATCATGGATTAAGGAGCTCGCACAGTCCACGATATTTAACATCATGAAGATCCCTCGCTTTGGTCGACATCAGGAGGTTAACGCTTGCATTAAGATCCTCTTGTCGTGTTATCATGGAGGATACCTGTGGCTCAATAGTCACATTACTATGGATCCAACACTGATCCACCTGATCATAGGACTAAGCATGTAGGGACCCAACCCTCAATAGTTCTACCCATGGAAGATCTTAGATCGCCCCCTGGCGCAACTCATTAAGGAGGCATATGATGAAGTAGAAAAGGGAAAGCGAGGCTACAAGGTAGCCTCCGTCCAAGACGGTGCAGTGTGCCTATATTTTCAGCTCATAGGTGGAAAGATCGTCAAAAAAAACCTCCCCATGCAGGTCACCAGGTTCGTGGTGGACCTCGCAGGAAAATGTGTGGAGGGGATGCAAATGAATTGGGAAAGCTACCTCATAAACAAGCTCGAGAAAGACTGTAACAAAGAGAAGGATAAAGGATACGAGTTTCATTTTAGTTAGTTTCTTGTGTTGATTGCATTTGTCGCTTGGAAAATGTCGGAAGGAGCTACCTTCCCGGAGATTGAACCTTTGGACCTATTGGCCACGAATTTCTCCACTCTATGGTACACAAATGACATGTCAAATAAGTGGTAGTCGAACGCAGTGTTCCACGCCTACTATTAGTAGTTGAAGGTTACTATTAAGTCTTTCCCACTCATGATTCCATGAACATTGCACCAGTATAGACCATTAGCTAAGTTTTGTGTAGATCGAAACTTCATTTATATCACTGCTTGCAGGGATGAGAGGAAGGAGAAATTACAGTCCTACTATAAGCTGATTGACGAATATATGGAGGAGATCACCAAGGAATGGCTGGAAACGTTCCCTGTATCAGTTGATGATGCATAACTCTTAGACCATGACATCATAGGAAGTCCCTTGGTCACCTGGGTCGAGAATGATGGATAGACTAGCGTGAAGAAGAAGAAGAAGAAGAAAAAGGAGGAAGTCCAATACATAGATACTGACGAGGAGGACAACACCTCAAAGGAAAGTGGGCCTGGATTGCCTGTGGGAGGAGGAGGAGACAAAGTAAACGAAGAAGGAGGAGAGGATGAAGGAGAAAAGAAAGGAGAAGGTGAGGTTACACCACCGAAGGAACCCCCTACCGAGATAGAAACACAAAAGAAAAGGAAGGGTTCTCTGTAGAGATCCTCAACAAGGAAGAAGACTTGGACTAGTAAGCCCCAGCTAGAGGCTATGCTCATAGAGGATGACATCGATCTAGTCCATGGAGTGATGGAGGATGTGTTTGAAGATATCTTGTAGAGATATGATGCAAATAAAGAGGAGTTGTATGTAAGAGTTGAGAAGGAGTTGAAGGAGGTTCAACAAGCTATTCAAGTTATCCACACAGTACCTATTGCGCCCTCCTCGTCGAAGACTGCAATGTTGGGGGATGAACCAACCCAACTTCAAATATTCGCAGATGCAACAGAGGCTCAACTTCAACAAGTCTAAGAAGAAAAGGAATAGGCTACAAAAAGCCCCGAAGAAAGAAATAGAGGATATCTTGGAGCAACTACAAGTTGCGTGGTAATGTGTAATCACATATGAAAATGAGAGAGATGAGTTTTGGGCAATGCTCGAGGGAGACAAAGCACATATACAAAAGGAAAAGAACCAGCTACTCGCTGAGAATTATACATTCAAGGAAGTGGTGAGAAAATCACTTCTCTCTGTGCAGGCTTGACATAGGAGGAACATGAGGTAGTTGAGGTCCAAGTGACGAAGCTCGCTCAGGCCGTCCAACAACTTCAATAAAGGGTAATAGAGTTGGAGCTTCAAGAAATACCTAGCACTCCATAGGAAGTGCGCAATCAGAGGGAGGAAGTCGCTAAGAGCGCATTGCAAAGGATTAGATTCCTTTCCTTAGAATGAAAGCATCTAAGCAACAAAAGTGTGTAGACCTAAAAATGCCTCATGGAAGACCCAGAACTTAGGAAGTTGGAAGTGCAGCTACAGGAGCAATAACAATAGGAATTGATAGTTCAAGCACATATGAAGTCACTCACTACGGTCGAGAGAATGAAGAGATCACAAGAACAATGCGTAGCCCAACAACAGATTGATGCCATCCAAGGCAGAGTACTAGAATTTACATAGAGGCTACAACCGATGCAGGAGGAAGCCTGTGCAGTGTTTTAAGAGATCGAAAGACAAGGATCACAAATGGACCAAGTGGTTGCGATAGCAGAACAATGCCTAGAAGGGCCTGTTACAAAACAAGTAATCCAGAAGTTCGCTGAGCAGGAGGCTCAGGCAAAGTGACAAATTGAGGAAGCTCGGGCTAAGCTCGAGGCCTTTGTAGAAGCATTGCCTAGATTTGAGTGACTTGGGATGAGTCATAGGTGAGTGTTGGGGTCTTGTTGGCCCTCAATCAAGTTTTGAGGAAAAATTGGTCAGGATTGACCACTTTTTGGACATCGAGAGGATGGTCGAAGATGGAGGGACTAGGCGGAGCTGAGATCACAGGATCTCACTTGTTTTGTGGGATTTGTGGACCCAACATGGGGTTATTAAGGTTTTGTAATGGGTATGGGATGTCAGACCATGGTTTTACCCATGTTTAGGCCTTTTTGAAAATGTAAAAGTATAAATAATAATAATTTTGTAAGAATGAGGAGTAGTAGAAACAATAGTAAGTAGCTAAGTGAAAGAGACAAGCAGTTCTTGGTTGCTTTGTGCAACATATGTGTATGTAAGGATCTGTGCTTATTAGAGGAGTTGGCTCTGTGCCTTGAACTGATTTTGGGAAGGTGGATCTGGTGCGCAGTGCACAAATCACTTGTCCAGTGAAAATATTGGCTCTGTGGCTTATTGCACAGGAGTAGAGGAATGTAAGAGATTGAAGAATAATAAAGAAGAAGAAGTCGTTGGTGGACGTAGCCCCACACTGGGGTGAACCATGTATATCATGTGTTGATGGTTTTCTTTGTGTTGTGATATTTATGTTGTAGATATGCTTAATGCATTGATTATTATGAATGATACATAGATCTATGAATACTTAGTGCGTTGTCTAGGTTGAATGCATTAGATCTAACTTTTGATGCTAAGTGCGATGTATATTTTGTCATTGTTACTGCGTTGATCTATACTTAGGATTTGATCTGCGATGTGAATAAAGATAATGAATTAATGTGTGTTGTTCCTAAGTACTCTGCAAAGTATTATAATCACAAATTTTTGTCCCGGCTTGGTTACAGACACTTGAGTTATATAACCCCCCCTACCTCTACCTCGGGTGAGACTGCATCTACTTTGCAGGTGTTGCTGAAAGGACTGGTAGTTAGGGTTTTGTTGGTGCATTGTTGAAGCGTTGAACCCTGGGTCTTCCCCTATGCCAACAATGGTTAAAGACACTGTGCATGAAAAACAAGAAGGATATAGTCATATTGAGTATTGGTTCCCCACAGCCTTATTTCGCAAGTATGACCCAAAAGGATTAGTACACCAACATGCGAGGCAGGTATCCTTATGTTGGCCATATGATCATGAAAATTTTGAAGATGAGGTCTTCACCAAGGGTGCCCAAGATTGGGAGGAAGTGATCCATAGAAGGGATAACCCTATTATGACCAAGTTTAAAGAAATGACCATGGATGAACAAGTTGATAAGATAGAGCACACATTTTAAGAAGCCATCAAGATAAGAGAAAAAACCAGAGAAGAAGAAGTGACATAAGAATGGAAAAGGGGAACATTGTTACTGAAAGAAGCCAAGAGAGATATGCAAATATTGAGGGAATATACCCCACTTAACCCTTTTGTAAGACCCTCGAGAATTACGCTTGTCGATACAAACAACCAGGAGGTAGAACTGAATGTCTCAAAAACAGTTCCACTAGAAGATAGTGTTTCCCAATAAAAAAATATCCCCATATCATCCCAGGCAGGATCACCGGTGAGAACTACAACTCAGTAAAGGAAGGAAAAGGAATAAAGCGAGACGAGTTTTCCTACCATCCTCATAGATTTAATCACCATATACGATGATCAGGAAGGATTAGAAGATTTGCACATAACCTATGTGATAATCACATAGGGGGAAGAAACAGGGGAGACATCTACTCCAACCTCTGATGATTTAGTCTAAAATCACCGAGAAGGTGACCTGGAAGCTAGGACTACTCTTGACATTGTATTTCTCAAGAAATTGAAAACACAACCTCATGATGATAGCTCTAAGAATGTCATGGATGCAAGAGAACAACAAGAAGCGATGGGGCAGCCATAAATCAGTATCCTGATGACCGAACTCTTAGCCAATATTGATCCTCCTCCCACTTCTCCATATAAGACAAAGACTCCATCAAGCGACGAGGACCAACAGAAGGCCGAGTGTTGGAAGCAAGACGAATAAAAAAGAAAGGCTATTTTGGGAAGAAAGGCATGAAAGAGGAAACAAACAACTGGAAGGAAAAGTAGAACACGCACATGCATGGAAGACCTAACAATGCTAGGGTCAAGGTTTTAGTAATACATTGTAATGGATGGTGAGCAAAAAATATAAATAAGTAGTACTTATGAGAGACAAAAGGATGGAGGGGAAGAGAGAGGAAGAGAGAGAGGCTAATAGAGAGGACACACATGGGAAGATGTAGAGGAAAAGAGTTGTAAGTACGGGATGAATCATTTAGCTGGTAAGCTAAGGAGGGAATAACCGACTTGATCCTGAAGGTTAGATTGCAGGCTAAGGATCCTAGTGCAATCTAGTTAGCCTTGCAGGGATCGAGGAGCCTGCTAATGAGAGTGAGATCCAAGAATGTAAAAACGCACAGTGTGATATATTTCTAAACCATAATAAAATCTTGAGAGCCATATCTTTGTGGACATAGCCTAGGAGGGGGTGAACCACGGTAAAACTGTGTTGTGGGATTGAATGAATGTGTCTTTGTGTCTAATTAGTTGATGAATGTTTAATGAATGAGGTGATTAAGTAGATCCGATATTTTACATGCATGTGTAGAATAAATGCTATAACATGATGTTAAATGGACTAAATAAAGGTTGCAACATACAAGTACAGATCTGACTTAGTCTCAGGTTGAAAACACCTGAGTATTACATCCACCCATAGAGCTATCTCGGGTGAGACTGCACAATACACTCTGTGTACCTTGTTTCCTTCTAGGTGACCAGAGGGACTGGTAGTCTTTAAGGGATTTTGTTGGGAAGCTTCTTGGTTATGAACCAGGGTTAATCTATAATGGTAAATGGATAAATCGGAATGGAAAACCAACAAATGGTTCTATTGTCAACTGATTGGAAGGAAATGAGATTGAGCACATGAGATCTACAGAAGATGTGCCAAAAGAAGACCAGATCGGACGACAAGAAGGCGAGAGAATGTGAATCTAAAAGGGGATGTTGAGACTGTGGAATCCCACAAAGGCAGAGATCGAAAGCTGGTTGAAGACAAAGGCTCTAGAGTTTGCACAAAAAGATAACAAAAACCTGAAGTTAACACCACACAAGTATTTTGACAAGTACGTATTCATCGACCTTCATGAATTTTTTTTCTGTGATTTCCCACACATATTGCAGGAGTGGATCAAAATATTGAAAGAAAACCATCCGACGAATTGGATCGAATAGCTGGAGTGGAATCCTAAATAAATCAGGCAGCCACAATGCATTGATAATAAATTCACGTACGCAGTAGATTTTTGGTTAGACAACATTATTGTCAGATTTATCACAGAGTTTGTAGTAGATACATCAAAGTCGTACAATGAAATTGAACAAGACTTATTGAAGGGACCTCAAGGTAGGTATCTCATACCATTATATAATTCCATTAATATACTGCTATATAACAAGGGTGTAATGACAATGGAGTCAGACAACTAAACTTCCCTATGTGCATGGGGGAAGGGGGGAATCACTTTCATGAAAAGGAGAAATAGAATGAGAAGGGGATAAAGGAAAGGAGGAGGAGGCCTTGGACCCAATTATGATGGATGACGACCATATCAAGAGAATCATGGTAACAGTTGGAAGGCTGCATAGTGTTGTACCCTACCAACACAAGATGAACACCAAGAAGAGAGTTGTAGCTGCGAGGGAAGTCTTTGGAAGTGATGAAGAGGAGGTAGAGGATCTCCGGGATATGGAGTATATTGAGTAAATCCTATGCATGACATATGAGAGGAAGAAGATAGGTCCAAGAGAGGAAATAGAAGGTAGAAATCCTATCCATATTAATGTCAGTGTGGAACCCATAAATCCATGTGTGATTAACACACCAAGAAGAACACTACCATTTAGACAACCAAACTTCAGGAGAAGGAAGACAACAAGAAGTACATTTACACAAGGAACAAAAACCAGGAGATCCAGTTAAGGAAGCATTAGTCAAGTATCTACACCATGTGGAGGTAGTAGTTCAACATTCAATATGACAATCATGATCCCACCACCAGGTTACCATAATTTAAAGGAGAAGCATCGAAGTACGTGGAGAAAAACTTGTTTATCTGTGAAAAGATCTGGGAAGAGAAACAACTCATATATGAGGACACTAAAATTACACAGTTAGCTATAACACTGAGGGATCGTGCACTGGATTGGTATATGAGTCTAGATGGAAAAAGTCCGCCGGGAACAACCAAAATGATTGGAGATATCAAGAAACGGTTGATAAATGAGTTCAATAAGCCTATTTTAGAGGATCGATACATGAAAGAAATGATAGATATTAGATATAAACCAGGATAATCTGTATGGGAGATTGACTAGAGATTCAAACGATTGAAAGGAAAGCTGAAATATTTCATGACAGATATGTAGCATAGGAACCTATTCGTGAACTCACTATTACCACATTTGAAATATCCATTGCGACAA
>JASDQU010172802.1:1135-11335 GCA_032191745.1 Picea mariana
TAATTCATACGTTGTTCATGACAATGGTTATTACCAGTACCCTAGCCAAAAACCTAACTTTTCCTAGAAACCTGTTGCTAGCCAAACTCTAGGCTCCTTTTTCCCTGGTTATAATCAACAACCCAAATTACCATTTCTGGAAGCTCTACACTTGCCAGACTTGACATGGTTATTAAATGACCCCATGTCATGATCCATGTTGGCCTCCCATGCCAACGAAGTTTCTTTTGGAGATTCCAAAGTTTGAGGCTA
This sequence comes from Picea mariana, assembly GCA_032191745.1. Classification (NCBI taxonomy): domain Eukaryota; kingdom Viridiplantae; phylum Streptophyta; class Pinopsida; order Pinales; family Pinaceae; genus Picea; species Picea mariana. The sequence goes on from JASDQU010172802.1 coordinate 1,388, forward strand.
AGCCTAACGAAGATCCAGACAATCATGTGACTACATTCGATTTATGGTGCTCGTCCAACTCTTTGAGAGATGACTCTGTTCAGTTGCATTTGTTTCAACACACTCTCATAGGGAGGGCTAGGAAATGGTACATTGAGCTCGACCACTCAATATACTCTTCCTTTGGCAAATTGGAAATGGCTTTATTAAACCATTTCCAATTACCTGTGAGATATGATGTCGACACCGAATTGTTGGCGAACTTTGAGCAGACAAAAGAGGACCATATCTCCGATCACATCCGATAATGGAGACACCGGAAGAGTTTGATAAAAGTACCAATCCCACCAGCATTCCTTCTTGGTTGGTTCGTTAAGTCTTTGGCACCCCAGTTATCTAAAGACATCGCAACCTTGGGGTATTTTTAGAAGAAAAATTGATATTGATAGCTCAACAGCTCAAGCTGATTTACTCTCAGTCTGAATTACTTTACGAAATTTTTCCAGATGCACTGCGGTCGATACTTGACAAGACTACACAGAGATTTGGACCACATGTCGATGGTATTGTTGGTTCAACACAAACGAATCCCACTGATCAGTTGTCGAATCAATTGCAACAATTGTCAATACAGGGGACAGCGTCTAACCAGACCACTAGTTCAACTTCTCCCCCTACTAAAACATCGAATGTACACAGTGTGAAATCGATAAACCTGAAGGCCACCCAGCAGCCTGAAGGAAAGAAGAAACAACGAAATAAGGGTAAGGGTCATAAGAAACCCACCAATAATGATGGTGGGGACAACACAGAAAATAATAAGTCGAAGTATCCGTGTAATCTTTGCACAGAAGACCACCCGACTCACTAGTGGCCCCGGCTTGCGGAGGCCCAGAATTTATTGGCACGACAACAACCTGACATGTTAATGAGCCCATTTCCACATGGGAAAAATTTAACTCAAGCCTCTTCGAGCGCGGAAGGGGGCAGTCAGGGACCCCCTCCGTCTTCGAGTAATCCTTCATCTGCGAATGCGTACATGATGAAAGGTAGCATTGACATAACAACTAGGACACGCGACTACACAATGCGAAACACCTCTGAGAAGGGTAAAGAAGCTGAAAACCCATCTCTTCCTCTCTAGATTGAGAATATGTTGGTAGAAATAATGAAACACATCCCCAAAGGTGCATTCAAGAAAGCTTTCCATAACCCAAATGCAAGGGTCACCCAGAACTACTCTATGGTGGAGGATTTGTCGCAAACCCCTTGTGCAATGTCTTCTTTGGAAGTCCTCCAGAGCTTCCCTTCCCAGAGAAAGGATCTGTTAGTTTCCTTAGAATCTATTGAGACTTGTAATCTAGGAACGATCATGCTTGATACAAACGACTTAAAACCTCGTCTTCCTTACCATGTGGCGTTTCAGATAGTAGTGTCTTACACCACAAAACCTTTTACCCAGAACATTTTCCGCACAGTGGTTGATGAGGATGCCTAGACATGATTTATGTCTTTGGCTTGTTGGAAGGACATTGACGAACCTATTTTGTCTCTGTCACCTACTCTTCTTACCTCTTTTGATGGTCATTCATTTTGACCACATGGAATCATCCTCTCTTTCTCCATGTAGTTAGGGGGGAATACCATGTGTGTCGAGGTTGAAGTGGTCGATGCATCTCTCAACTACAATCTCTTTTTAGGAAGTCATTGGACCTATGCTATGCAAGCAATGGTCGCGATATTTTTTCGGGTCTTGTTGTTTCGACACGAGGGCTGGATCATGTCCATTTATCAGTTATCCTTCTCCCATCCTGACCCTTCATCGGGGGTATCCATGGTCCCGATGATTGATAACCCTCAACCCGACATCATCAACGTAGGGGTTGTTTTGTGCCCACATTTGATGGTTACTTTCAATTACCCACCTTTGACCGACAATGTCCATTACATATGGGTTGTCCCCAACCATCTTAGGGATGAAATCTTTCAAACCTTGTCGTTTCGCACGACTTACTTTAACGATTTGTGGACTCTTCCTTCCCCATCAACTATGATGGAAGGGACAGAGAACCATGGCATGGCCGTGCTTTTTTCCACGGTAGAAATTGTGTACTCTATAGTCCAGCAAGCTTCCACCAACCCCAATCTGACTCCCACACAGGAGTTAGATCCGGTTCTCTAGCCTATTTGGGTTCAAGGTTCCCTTGCCAATATTGATTCTTTAGAATTAGTCTTTCCCTCAGACGAGGCAATTATTGAGGCAATGAATATTCCTGAAAGACCCTGGGATGATCTCCATCAAAGACCTTATTTTCTCCCAGTGTTAAGAAGAATTGAAGCAGGAGAATTCACTCTGAGTACGACTGGAGATAGGGCTTGTCCTATCAATCCTTTGGCTATGCACATTGTTTATGCTGAGGTAAATATGGAAACCATCACTAAAAATATACCTATTGATATCTCTAGAACCCCTGGCATCATGGATAATATCTTCGTCAGAGCGGACTGCTCCCCCGAAGAGATTCAAATCTACACGGATTTATTTAAAGAATTTCACAATGTGTTTTCCTGGTATTACGAGGAAATTCCAGGCATAGATCCAAGAATTGTTGAACATGAAATCATGACATATCCTGATGCCAAGCTGGTCCGGTAGAAGCTTCGTCAAGTTAATCCTAGGAAAGAAGCAGCTATTAAGGCTGAAGTACAGAAACTACTCAAATCTGGTTTCATCTACCCCGTCCAATTGACTCAATGGGTGTCAAATCCCATGCCAGTCAACAAAAAATAGGCTATGATTCATGTATGTACGGAATTTCATGATTTGAACAAGGCCTGTCCAAAGGATAATTTCCCCATGCCATTTATTGACCAAATAGTCAATGAATGCGCAGGTTGTGAGGCTTTTTATTTCATGGATGGTTTTTCAGGATACAATCAGATACAGATCAAACTCGAAGACCAAAACAAGACCTCTTTCATTTGTCCGCGGGGTACATTCTCTTATCGGAAGATGTCCTTTGGTCTAAAAAATGCTATAGCGACTTTTCAACAGGCCATGTCTTTTTCTTTCCATGATCTCAAACACATAGTCTAAGCTTATCTTGATGATTTAGCGTCACAATATCGTAAGAGAGATGATCATCCAACACACCTATGACTTATCTTTGAGCAATGTCACTACTATAAGATTCACTTGAATCCAAAGAAATACAGTTTTTGCGTAACATTGGGTCATCTTCTTCATTTCATAGTTTTGACAACAGGGATCATAGTCGATCCTCTAAAGGTTGAGGTGATAGTTCAGTTGTCTCCCCCGTGGACAATCCCTCAACTTCAAAGTTTACAGGGAAAAGAAAACTTTTTATGGCGTTTCATCGTAAACTATGTCGAGATCACAAAGGGTTTCATGCGTTTACTGAAGAAGGATGTTCCTTTTTATTGGGATGAAGCCACTCGACGTTCTTTCGAAGCATTCAAATGCACCCTCACGTCTACCCCTCTGCTTTGACCACCCAATTAAACTAAAGATTTCTTATTATATTTGGCTACTAGAGATTCGACCATCGGCATGGTCTTGGTTTAAGGGGATGATTTTCTCTCAGAATACATGATTTATTACCTGAGCCAAGGTCTGGTTGCACCGGAACTCAATTATTCCCACGTTGAAAAACTTGCGTTGGTAGTTCATGTTGTCCAGCGGTTCCGTCATTACATCTTGTTTCGCAAGACCACCATCATTGTCGTTGTGAATACGTTTCAACATGTGTTGACACAGAGTGTAATCGGTGAAAATATCATCAGATGGATAGTTATTCTCCAGGAATTTGACTTGGATTTTGTTTCGGAAAAATACAAAAAATTCGTTGGTCTTCATGGAACGCATCTCAAAACTTCTGGTCAAATCAGGAGATGTTATACCCAAGGAGTCTCGTATCAAAGGTGATATGTTTTTTATCGCATCTTCAAACCCTTGGTGCGGAGTTATACTAGTCTATATCCATACTTTGAAGTTCCCCACCTCTGCTTCTCGTGATGAGCGTCGCCCTATATGCCATCAGGCCAAGAACTATCTCATACTCAAGGACACTCTGTATCGTCGAGATGTAGACTGCATCCTTCGTCAATTTCTCACTCATGAAGAATCAAAAATTGTGCTTAATGATTTCCACACTGGGGCATGTGGCGGTCATTTGTCTAGGTTGGAAAAAACCCAAAATATTCTATGATTCAGTTACTTTTGGACGACATTAATCAAAGATTGTGTTGAATCGGTCAAGAACTGCCACCCATGTCAGGTCTTCTCTCGGAAGATGAGGTCACACCCCGCTCACATGTTTCCTGTCATCACTTTTGGTCCCTTCACCAAGTGGGGGATTGATAACGCTACATGAAACCTCCCTTTAGCAAGGAGGCATCATTATATCATCATAGAAGTAGACTAAGTGGGTGGAGGATACACCAACATTTAAATATGATGGCAAGACAACAACTTTATTTTTGTTTAACCAGATAATAGCAAGGTTTAGCGTCTTGAGAGAGATTTTCACTGACCATGGTAGTCACTTTCAGAATAAAATGATGTCTGAGTTATCTTCAAATCTTGGGTTGAGGCTAGAAAATTTGTCACCCTAATACCTACAAGCGAATGGTCAGGTGGAAGCTGTGAATAAGTCCCTTAAGCCTATTTTACAGCGAGCGATTAATTTGGCCAAGTCAAATTGGCATTTGATGTTGTACTCCGCGTTATGGGCCTACTGAACGTCTATTAAGGCTGCAACCAATTTCTCACCTTTTCAATGTGTTTACGAGCTGGAAGCAGTCTTTCCTATAGAGTTCTAGATCTCGTCTCTAAAATTGGCAGTACATTTATTTCCAGACACTTCAATGCTTGAATAGAATTTATTATATATCAAGTAGCTCGATGAGCAGCGTCGTGATGCAGCCTTGGCTAACGAGGCTCAAAAACAAAAAGTCAAGTGTCAGTATGATCGGTCCATTCATCCTTGGATTTTATCGAAAGGTGACCTTGTCCTAGTCTATGACCAAGATAAGGATCCCCTANTCAAACCCATATGGTTCGGACCTTTCATCGTGAAGGAGGTTCTAAAGAAGGTCGCATATCGTCTGGTGGACTTTGAGGGAAATGCTTTGACAGAGCCTAGAAATGGGCTCTACCTCAAGAAGTATTACATGTAGGTGGGTCGCCTTGGGTGACTTCTTGTACATATGTATAGTTCTTATACATTTTTTTTTTTTTAGTTTTTGTCTTTTTGGTCTTATGGAAGTGTCATTTTTTATTTCATCTATTTCACTGTGGCATATGTCAAGTGAATTAGAGGTGTTCGTTGGGTTTGCGGATGATGCTAGATGGCACACTTGGAGGCTTTCTTCCATAGCTTGGGTGATTTTCACACCTCAGGGCCAATTGATATCTTCAGGAGGTATCTATTTAGGTGATGCCACAAACAATGTCGTCAAATACAACACAGTCTTAGAGTTTCTTCATGATGCATTGTCACATGGTATCTCTCATCTCCGGGTCTACTGAGACGCTCAGCTGGTTGTGTCCTAGTTAAATGGGGTTTACCGCATTTACGATCCTGCTCTACACCGATGATTCCTTAGAGTATGTCTCTTATAACGAAGCTTTGATTACATTACGTATATCCATGTTCCTAGGAGATTGAATCAAATCATAGATACTCTATCTAATCATGTATTATATTTACATATTGCACACATCTAAGGAAAAGCACACACACGCACATGTAAATACATTTGTAAAATATATGTAGTCCATAAGACGTAAAAATATGTAAATATGAATTTATATAAAAAATATCAGAGTACATGGGTGGGCGAAAGAACCTCAAAAACATGTCCAGTAAGAGTCATAGGGCTTATGCCCTAAAAATATACAAAACGTTCTCTCGGCACATAAGTAGTCCATCCTAGCTAATGGCAGGGCCTGTTGGCCCTGCGATAGTGAACAACGACGTTCACAAAATGCCAGAAGAGTTCGACCCGTTTCCATGGCACCCCAACTACATGAGTTTGCATCGACGGTGGGAGATCCTCGATCTCCTCCATAGGGACTATACGAGTGAGCACGTGAGGTTCCACTCCATCTGTCTCAATAATCTCTCAGCCTCTGCGGCTGGAGGCCCCCCTGTTGTTGTTGCTGGTTCAACAACTACGGTTGGTCCTTCCTCTGGTAGAGGACACCATCTAGTCCTCGAGAAGTATGTTGGATGCACTCGTCCCACATATGTACATAACATATACATAGTTGTCAGATACTCTGGTACACATAAAAATGATATATATTAAAAGAAATAAAAATTAAATAACTTTGAAAAAAAAACATACCTAGCTCTCCTCACTCCTCTCCAGGAGGTACAGGCATGTAAGTATCTCTAGAAAAGTTGATCCTGACATAGGGGTAGTCCTCTATAGCCAAAATATATCGATAACACCAATCAAAAAAGTTATCATCGAAGGCCTCGATGGTCCTCCCTCCCCCATGTCACGGAAACAACGTCGCCCATCTGCATACCACTAGGAGAGAGGCCTTGTGCCCGCATATCATCTCTCAAGGACTAAGACTGGGTACCCTATCGAAGAAAAAGGAATATAAAACAACCCGCGTACACGTAGGGCCGACCTCTTTAAAGGTCAGTGCCCCCAAAAAAACAAAAATAAATGCAAAAAAGGAAGAATGAAAGGCAGGAAGGGCTAGTTTGTACTTACTTTGTCCAAGCGAATGTTTGTTTCATCTACTGAAGCTTCCAGAATCAACTCTTTCAGCAAAGGGGTGTTTTTGTCTTTCTTATCAATTCTCAAATTACAATGGTGATAATGAGCTGCCAGCTTCTATTTATAGACTTTTTGGCCCCATTTTTTTCATTTTTGGACCCTTTTGTCATTTTTTCTAGCTTGAAAATCATTTAGTATGGTTCTTGAGTTTCTTCGGGGATGTTACGATACATTTTACTTTGGGTATTTGGAAAAGTTTTGAGAATTGGGTCATTTTTAAAGGTCTTTTGGTAAAAAGTCATTTTTCCAACTTTGTGCATATAAGATAGGATTCCACCTCCACTTGTTGCACCTTGTTGTATCTTTCTCTTTTCCGTAGGATTGATCCCACCAAAATGCGACACGAAAACCTCACTCATGCCCTAGAAGTGTCGTAATTTATTGGTAGAGCCTACCTTTACATGGATGCCCTAGGTAGATCCTGGTTGCATTTTTAGTGTCCATGTCATTGCTAATGATTATAGGCTCGAGAGTCCCTTTTAATATTTCTTAACTACAAGTTTGAGCCTCACTTGAATGATTATTTATCACTTTTTACATCACCCTTGGGACTCCCCAAACAACGGATCTTCTTTTAAGCCCTTTTTAGACCCTCTAAACATGGAAATATTGCCGAGTGATCTTGTTGGCCTTCACGATCGCCAAACTAAAATTCGAAGGCACGTCTGTGTTGGAAAATATTCAACAGATAGTGCATGCTTGTATGCTTCTCATTGATGGAAAGTACAACAGTGAAGATGGCATGAGTACAGAAAGTAATAGATGGGCATTATGAGAAGACGTTGTAGAGAAGATTCAAGATTCGAATAAGCTCAGAAGAGATAGTGCAGAGGATTGTTGGCAGATCATCGATGGCAAGATAATATTAAGCAAAACAAAGTAAGCTCAGGAGGAGAATCATTTATGATTGTTGGAACCCTTTCAAAATTTCCGAAAGAAGGAGGACCATCAGATCTGTTAGTAGACAAGAAGAAAGCATAGAAGAGGAGGAAAAATCTCAGGCATCAGATCTGAGCATCAGATTCAATCATCGTTGGATCATGAAGGACCTATGCGTTCATTAAAGTGCAAGGAGAAATGGGCTCACAAAATCCCAAAAGAAGGAGGACCATCCATCTTCAGGTAGGACACGTGGAGAAAGATCATCATGTCACTGACTGGAATGTCAAAGGAACGGGGTTCCCTAATCTCTTGAATTCATGATATGCGAAATCACGAAACTATCTTAGCCATCAGTTCGAGGTTTGTTATGGACCGTTGATCTAAGCTCCATCTCGGAGCTTCACCTATTGCAACTTGGAGAGATAAGAAACATAACCATCGATATCGCGATATGCAAAATCGTGATTTAATTCCAGCCGTCAGATCAAGGTGTGTTCTGCACCATTGATCTGATCTCTAGCTTGGAGCTTTGCCTATCGCAACTTGAAGAGGTAAGAAACATAACCATAGAAATAGCGATATGTGAAATCACGATTTAATCTCAGTCGTCAGATCAAGGTGTGGTATGGACCATTGATCTAAGCTTCATTTCGAAGTTTTGCCTATTGCAACTTGGAGTGACAAGAACCTCTATCAAAGGAATCATGAGATGTAAATTCACGATGATATCTAGACCATAGATTCATCAAGATTGTGGACTATTGATCTAAGCATCATTTTGGATTTTCGCCTATCGCAACTTGGAGTGACAATAACCTCCATCGAAGGAATCGCGAGATGCGAATTCACGATGAGATCTAGAGTGTAGATTCATTAATACAGTGGACTGTTGATCTCAACCCCATCTCAGGGTTTCGGGGATTGCAACTTGGAGAGTCGAGATGCCTCATCTCCAGACTCACGAAATGTGAATTCGTGAAAAGAACTTTTTGCATAACCACTTGGTCATGGCCATGGTCATATAGAGGAAGGAGCTGGCGCAGAAAATCTCTGTATCGGAGCTTCGAAGATCACGACATGAAGTGTCGAGACACTTGGCCACAGGAATTCCAAAATGTCGAAACCCAATTTAAAGGAAATATTAATAAAGTTGATCCAACATTGCAGATAAACTTGAATATCATCGAAGGGCTACTGTTCTCTCTCACAGTTAAGTCACCAGTTACGAATCAGTTAGCAAAACTGATTCATGATTCCTGATCGGTTGGCGTTTCAGTTGCCGAGACGGTTTTTCTTTTGCCTTAGAAGATTCGAAGGGTAACAGTTTTGGGTGTTGTGTATAAAAGAAAAAGATACAGGTACGCGGTTGGTCGTTCGGGATGAAAAAATGAATTAAACAGTAAGAAAGGGAAAATCACAGGATGCATAGGGTGAGATTGAAAATATGCATAGTGTAAGATAAAAATCAAAGAAGAGTAACAGATGAGGAAAAAACTTGAAGTAGAGCAGAATGATAGAACAAGTTAAAGCAGAGAAGAATGACAGAACAAGATGAAGCAGAGAAGATTTGCAGAACAGACAAAGGAAGAGAAGAATTTCAGAACAGTAAGAAGAAGACCTGATTTACTGAACAGAGAAGAAGTGGTAAGAATCGATTTATTTTTGTAGTTGGTTTTTTAACTATTCATTTATATTCCATGGTGGTTGGGAGGTGCTAGGGACGACTGTTGTCCTCAGAGGTTCAAGTGGGAGCTTAAACAAAGGGAGTTGTAGCTNTGATGATGTACAGAACTTAAAAGACTACCTATATTGCTAGGGACGACTGTTGTCCTCAGAGGTTCAAGTGGGAGCTTAAACAAAGGGAGTTGTAGCTTCCATCTGGTTGCAGCCAGAGAAACTAGGGTGGCAGGGTGGTGCAAGGGAGAACAAGCGTTCTCTGTTATACAGGTTGGAGCCTATGTAACTGGAAGTTGGTGCTTCCATCCAGTTGGTGCTGGAACATTAAGGGAGTTAGTGCTTCCATCCAATTGGTGCTGGAACATTAAGGGAGTTGGTGCTTCCTTCTAGTGGATGCTAGAGAAATTAGAGAGTTGGTGCTCTCAAACAAGTTGCAACTTGTAAAACAGAGGTAGCAGCCTCACAGTGAGTTGGTGCTCAATTATAGATGATGTACAGAACTTAAAAGACTACCTATATTTTCAAAGAAGAAGAGTTTTTCTCCCTTTATGGGTTTCCTCGTGAAAATCTGTCTCTGTGTATACCTTATGT
>JASDQU010172803.1:0-16489 GCA_032191745.1 Picea mariana
TCGTGGTCTCAGATCGGGGGTGGCTAGTGGTAAATCCATTAGGAGTCACTACGCCTACGGTTGGGTGGAAACGAGCACCCCTCTCAGTAGTCCCTTCCATTACTGAACTTACTTCTGATAAGTGTTTTGCTCATATTGCATCTTGAATTTATATGCTGTCACATATGTTCATAGACTTGTGGAATTGTACATGTTTTCTTGAGTAGGAATGTCTGTGTAGTAGTTGATGATAAGGAGTAGATATTAGCTCCTAGAACTGTGAAATTGTAAAGGATTGCAGCACGAGAGTGTTTGCGTAATGTTTGATATGAATAAGTTGATATATTCTTATCACAGAGGATACCATGCACGACGTACGTTGATAAAATGAAGCCAATCATGCCTAGCCATTCTCGGGAAGTTGTCTTCCTTTATCCGCTTCTGGAAATTCCCCGGTAAGGATCTCTTCACAGAGATTTCCCCTTTGGAAAGGTTCACTAAAAACCCAGAACAAGGACTCAAACGCACAGGCCTTATTAACCCTGTACGAGGAGGGACGATTCTATTAAGGTTCCAAGATAGTAGTGTTATGAGATGTAATAAGTCTACGGATGAGATCTCGTCGGAGGACCCATAGTCATTCATGACCGTTAGATTGACGGAAGTAACGAAGGCGTTATACACCTTGCCCCTTTGTCCGCTATCATCATGAGCAACGAGAAATTGGGATCGTAAACCCCAAGACCCAAAAGAACGAATCTAGATCGTTAGATCTCGATCCAATTACCCGTCAGACGTCGGATCGAGAGAAGATACGTAAGGGTTAAGAATAGAGGTCGGCGTGCGAATAAGTGATCTGAGACTTCAGATATGGAGCAAAAATCCCGTAAACCATTGGATTGGGAGGAGTTGCATGGAGTATAGCCTCTAGAGGGGGAGTATGCAGGGGAAATGATCTGAACTGTCAGATCTTAGACCATAGTCTCGACAGCCGTCAGATCTCAGGAAGTTGCACCGGAGTTAAACCCTAGCATGCAGAGAAGGAATCCTAGCCATTGATTTCAGCCAGAGCATGTGGCAAGAGATCCCAAAGAGTCGTGAATCGGGGAATCGGAGTTCCTAAGAGAAAAGGGAACAGGACTTCAAAAGTCTCAAAATCCCGAGAAAAGATCCTAGCCGTTGACATCGGCAGGACACGCGTCAGACATCAGGGTAGGAATCGAGATTTAACCCATCGGGGATTCTAGGAGTGAAGAGATTGTTGCATCAAGATTCGCAATCCGTGAAATATTGATAAGCTCAGAACCGTCCATTAGCATGGACACGTGTAGGAAGATCCGAGGAAGTCGCAATTCGGAGAATCGGGGTTCCCAGAGGCAAGAACCTCTTGCATGTGGAAATTGCAATCCGCGATTTCTTGACAGGATCAACACCATCCATCAGCGAGGACGCGTGGTGAGAGATCCCATAGAGTCAGAGTTTGGCATATCAGAGTTTCAAGAGTCATGAAACTCTTACACAATTGAATCACGATTCGCGATTTCCCGATACAATCAAGGCCGTCCATCTAGGGGACAGAGGGAAACCATCCAGAACCGTCGGTGGTAGATCCCATTGGTATATCGGGAATCAGCGTATCGGGGATTTCAAGGACATGAAACCCCTGTGTTGCAAAACCGCGATATGCGAATTCCCGACACCATTATAAGCCCTTGATCCAAGGGGCACGTGTCGAGCATCCGGAGAGAATTCGGGGATCGGGATGTCGCGAGTCTCGGGTATAGGGGTGTTGTGTCATCGCAAATGCCAAAACCCCGATGGAAGGTAATACGGCTACAGTAATATGGTAAGTGGTCACATGGACCATGGTTTAACCAAGGGGGCTAGCCAGTGTAAAGGTGCTTCGAGAGTCCAGGGGACTTGTGCGCCATGACATTGAGAGACGCCAAACCCCGACAAGAACTTAAGACTGTGGTCTTGTGAACTTTGTGGTCGTATTGACCAGGACTTAGTCCGGAAAGCCAATACGCTAGGAGCACATCGGGGATCGGAGGATCGGGAGTTCCAAGTACGTGTGCACCGCGGAACCGCAAACTCCAAAACCCCGACGAGAAGCTGTCGTATGGTCATATAGGAACCAGTCATATGAATCAAAGGCTTAACCAAGTGGGGCTGAGGCAACCAAGGAGTGAATAATTTTTGACATTAGAAACCCCGAATCCCGATATTGAACCAGGGATTGGCACTTTGCTAATGCAGGTTTCTGGAGAATTTCCATTTGTGGGAGATTAACCCCAAAAATTTTAAAATTATGATAGTGGTTGTGTTACAGTCTGTGGGCAGTGAGCATGGGAGATTCCTGGGAGAGCATTCTGTCCTTGTGGTTGTGTGTGACTGTTTTCCCTATAACCTCAGCCTAAGCCTAGATTCCTTGCCTTGGAGTGGAGCTTAGTCCCAGCCCGGGGATGACCCACTACTGAGTTGATGAGCAATGCGGTCTAAGGCTGGGAGGTTCATGGAAGGCCTGCATTTGGTTGGTGGATCCCACCATTGTTACAAGATAAGTGTCTAACTATGTTTTGTCACATGTTATCATGTCTCTACTGTAAATGTTATCATGTTTTCCGTTGTGTATACAAATTAATATGGAATTATATGGATTGTTTAATTATAGCAGTAATGATATGTTTTACTCTAAGTTAAATGTGTTTATTTGTTTAAATGCATGGGATATATGATATATGTATGAGATTTGTACAAATGGTGTGTACAAATGGGTATCAGAGCRCGAGTAAGCCCAGAGTTCCAAAATGGGTGTGCTACAAATTGGTATCAGAGCACGAGTAAGCCCAGAGTTCCAAAATGGGTGTGCTACACATGCAATGGTATGGGAGTAGCGTGGAGCCTAGGTGACTCTTTAGATAGTCCATTAGCACAAATGGATGCATTCCATGGAGTGGTACACTCCTATATGATTGATCTTTGATAGGAACATCAYCAGGACTGGGTTAGTGAGAAGGATGGACACGAAACTATTCTTAGGTATCCTTGTGAATTTTTTGTCATGCCCTTGGGATTGACCAATGCACCTACCACTTACCATATTTTCCTACAGCTACAAGGATTTTTTTTTCTCTTCTTTGATGCTCTTAGTATATACAACATGMCATGGGAGGTTCTCATGAGATAGTTGTATGAGATATGGGGAATTATATAAAATATAGGGAGTTATTATTTATGGCATGTGGTCAATGCATAGGATGATAGGGATAGATTGAGGGATGGCATAATCTACTAAATAGGTGACACATATTTAGTCCTTGAGGCCACATTTGGGGAGATGATCATGATGGTGATGCATAATACCCCTTTGGTAGGAATCTCCAAGAAATTGTATGAGCATGAGTTACCACATATAGAAGAGCTACTTTACAGGAAGGTTTCTAGACTCCATGCATTGTTAGAATACATTATCAAGAGTAGGGGTAGCAGGTTTCCCAGTGTGGTTTGGCAGGAGCATGACAGATTAACATGGTTAGAGTTGATTCCTAGTACGATCTTGTTTCCATCAGTTGATTCCATACAAATATTAGAGATGAGGATCAACTAGATTCCAATAGTTATTAGTGTAGCACAACAACATTCAGTATGCCTTCAGAGTGGTAGACTTCCAATTTGGTGGTGGGATCCAGTAATTCATATGAGTGACAGATTTCTTCAAATGATGATGATGATTGATAGAGTGATTTTAGTCCATTCAGGTATTTCAAATTGGGGTTTCGAGAGAGGAGAATGAAAACTGGGCACGTTGGYTCGATAGTGATGATCAAAGTGGTGCAGAGACAACATGGTGGTTCCTTCCTAGGATTAGTTTGGAACCTTGGGATTACATTGTTTGATAGTTTAGATATTGTTAGACATGAGAGAGTTGATTTTGATTTTYAGGAGTTTACTCCTAGGATTTTATGGGTTGACAATTGGGAAATTGGTACATATGGAAGAGTCATCCATTACTTTCAAGAGCTTGTACATATGGAGCATTGGATTGGTGTCTTAGGTGGAATATTCTATGATTGGTGTCTTAGGTGGAATATTCTATGCGGGCTGGATTGAGTATTTACAATATATATTTTCTTTATTGATCGATGGTCTTCATGAGGCCTCTTATGTCAATACATTGTAGGACAATATTATGGTACGTAGATGTTCCATGTCTTTTAGATTGGTTTGGGACCCGAGCATCACTCTCAATTTCAGTTTGGTTCATCTTTTTTATCATAGGATTTTGATGGCATTGCTTGAGGAAAAGCAAATTTTGGGAAGGGAGAACTGTAATGTTCCCATTTTTTGATTCCCCTTCCTTATAATTAGAGGAGACCTTATGAGTTCATGTCATCTTGACTAAAGGAGTAAAATGAGGATGACAATGAGCTCAAGAAATTTGGAGGATTTATGTGGGGCCCATTCTATCCCATCCACCATATTTCATCATTAGGATCATTTCCGCATAGGTATCTCTTCTTTTTGTGGCATTCCGAGGATTTCCATAATTTTGGGTTATTATTGGGAATATTTTAATTAATTACACTTAAGGTACTATTTGGAATATGTTTCTTGGAGAAATACGTTAGTGTAATATCTCATTAGAGACAAGGAAAAAATATCTACAGGATAGGAAGATGAAAGTGACTTTTAGTGGCCAGAGAAGTCACAAAGGAGGATTAATCACTTTTTGGAGTAAAAAGGTTCATTAAATTAATAAAGTGATTTTATGATAAAATATTAAAGATGAATTAAAATTCACTTGAGGGGAAAAAGGTGAAAAGGGGTATAAAAGAGAGATAGGGGCTGATATTATCTCATTATGTTGATGATCATTTTCACTTGCATATTTGAKCTYTGGCAACTTGAACGTTTTGACGGTTTTCAGTAAACAAAACCTAGAGATAAATAAGGAGGTGAAATATTCCTTTGTTCTTAATCCAAGCTTGCACAAGGTGATGAAATATTCCATTCTCACCATTCTACTTCATTTTCATATCCATTTCTTTCATTGTTGGTAAAGGAGGGMACATCTTTGAAGGTTTTCTAYAGGATTGGGGTGCACTGCCAAGGGAAGAGAAGTTTGATTTTGCTAGAGGACATTGGATCTGTGGTAGATATTTCTACAAAGGTGTTTTCCATCCCTAGGGTTCATTTTATCATCAGTTTGCGGAGGGTTATCACCCCATATTTATTTATTCTCCAAGTTGGGTGAATTTCTTTAGGAGGGCGCACTAAACCAAAGAGAATCATTATTTTGGAGATTAAAACTATAGATACAACCAATGAGATTCATCCTATAAGGAAACCAAATAATTTTCTATAGGAATCCATCATTTTCTTTGAGTTTTTGGGTCATATTGGTAGTGGTTATATTTATTGGAGAACTTCATCTAGTGAGGGCGCATTTTTGCTAGAAGGGACAACAACCACATCAAGGAAAAGAGTTGGACCTGGGAGATCCTTTGTATTCATCTTGTGGAGGATTTTTGGGCTCTATATCTCTATTTTCTATTGTATTTTGGATGCATATTCAGCCTCAACTTCTCATACTCTTATGTATTTCCATATCTTCTCTTCTACTCTATGGAGGTCAACTATATATTGAAATAAACCAGATCTAAATTTGTGGTCATTTCTTTGTGTATTACTGCTAGTATTTGTTTTCTATATGTTTTTTCATTCATATAAATTCTTATATTGCAATAAAATAATGAACTAAGATAATACACAAGCCTAAGGAGGCTATACATGAAAATCATTTGACATAATGCCTCAATGAGACAAATTGTCATATACATAACAACAAGAAAATAATATTAAGAATAGACACCTTGGGGGTTATAAGTAGGTTTTAACTCATCCCATTGACCCTCTAAACACATCAGTAATCCACCTTGAGAGTTGGGACAACAAGAGTGTTGATTTTCCAAAGGACTTTGAGAAAACATGCAAAGTGTTTGACGAAAGTTCTCAAGCAATTAGATCTGATTTTATATCATATTTGGTTGGGGATATTACATGTTTAGTGAGACAATGAACTTAACATTGAGGACTTGAAACCAATACTTTTCACTTATTGAAAAGAAAATATATCCAAATCAAGAATCAAATTGTGTATCCTTTGAAACATGGTTTTCCTGCAGGGGTCCATGAGACCACTAAATTCCATGATACAAACATCACTATATACCATCAATATGGAAATACAACACATCACCTATACCATTACATGAGGCATAGGTGTTTGTAAATATCATAGACTTAACATTGGGGACTCTAAACCAAGAATCCCACTTATAAGTTTTTGGCCCTACAATTTTCTCAAGTTCCTCAATAGACTGATATTTAAGGAGGGAAGGAGAGACTGGGACCTACATGGATTGTTCTCTTAAAAGGAAGTGGGTTGGGAAAATCCAAGGCTTCATTTCCCATTGTTAAGGAAACAAACATGTTGAGAATTATCCTAGAAGCAGCAATGAGTTGGGTCAGTGTCACTTTCAAGGAAATGGGAGATTTATTTATCTTTTTAACCACTTGAACAATAAATAGTATTTGTTATCAATGGTTGAGGAATTTTGGGCCTGAGGTTGTGTAGAAATTCCAATCAATGGTGTTGAGGTGTCTAGTTTATCCTTGAAAGGACATACCTAGACATAATTGTCTTGATTTGACCCCTGAGATGGATGTTTGGAAGATTTATATACCTTACGAGCTAATGTAACACCTTACACCCACTCAAATGTACACAAATTACTTAAGAGCCTTAGATAAGTTAACACTAAGGTAGAACCTCTTTTAAATTCGAATATTAAAGGACCTTGTAGGGTCATGTAGGTAAATTTATTGTAGCATCATCAAACTCATGCTGGGAAATTCCACATGAAATTTTATGAACTCTGATACCATTTAAGTATCTGATATACTCCTGCAAATGCTAAGATTAATGCGGATAACAAATATATACATATACAGGAAATACCCATGAGAATAAATGCATAAATATTAACATAGCATATAAATTTGCACAAAATAGACACTTATCTTTGGTAAGAAGAACATCGACTATGTGCATACCTTCCACATTCCTCCCATCCTTAGACTTCTCTACTCATAAACTTCCAGCAGTGGGTCACCCCCGATCTGGGGCTAAACTTCACCCAGGTAAGGAAATCCTAGCCAGGTTAAGGTCTCTCAGACATCATAAACACTTAGACTCAGGTGCCAACTAAAACTAATATCATGCAGTCTCTCATTCCCCACATGTCTATCCCACCCCATGAAATTTTCTCATTCTCTACTCAACAGTCCTTTGGCTACCCCACTTCCCTTCCTAGGCTTCAGCAATAGGCTGGCCAGGAAGTATCAGATCCTTGTAGTTGTAGCTTGGTACCTTGGGAATCAATTTCCTAGAAATCCTCTCCCCTGGAGAGAATTCTCATGAGCTTGAAAAACCACTTCTTCAATGTACTATAGGCTTGACAACCTACCTCTTTAATCTAGTTCCAACAATCTCCTTGGTACATGTATAGGTACGGTAATGGTAGCATGAAAGTCTCGATGAAAACAATGAGATGAGGTCTAAATAATGATCAAATGGTGGATGAATGAGATAATGTACCCAAAACTTATGTGCATGTTCCCAACTTAATATGTGTCATGTTGGAAACTACATAGGCCACACATAGTTTCCCCCACATGGTGATACGTTTCTTCATAGGGAATTAGGATAAAATGCATTATCCCCTACTTTAGACTTTAACTTTAGGAATATTGATAAAATATTCCTTTTTGGATTAATCCCCCTTAGCTTATCCCACTTTCTAGACTCTTATCCCCATTTCCCCATTCTAGTGGAGTTTAGATCCCCATACTCTTTTACATGGTTGGTCTGCAGTAATGATATGTTTTCATTAAAAACATAGTGTGATTACATTTAAAAAAATAGGATTGTTGGCCTTTCAACTTCTAGCTCACCAGCCTAATAACCACATAGGCACTGTGGCCTCAAAATACATATATACAAAGGCACTCTAACCTCCAAGTATCCTAGCTCACCGGCCTATATGTACAATTGCATTATATTTACAACAGGGTTCGGCCTAGGGGTATTACATTCCCTCCCCCTTATTTATGCACTCTCCTCGGTGCATTATATACAAATGTACAAACAAAACTTCACAAATATTCAAAACAATGTGGTTATTCTCTCGCATGGCATCCTCATGTTCTCAGGTTACATCCTCATGACCATAATAGGTCCACTAGACCTTTACCAATCCTATTGATCAATTTTGAAGTAGATTGAATTTATGATCCAAAATGCATACCGGATGAACTCAAAAGTCTCCTTCATGCTCCACCTATATCACATTCCAATAAATGACATGATTAACATCAAGTACATATTTTTTAAGTAAAGACACATGGAATACATTATGAATGCACATTGATGTGGGTAAGGAAAGCATATATGCAATTGGACCAATTCTCTCTAGGATTTCAAATGGCCCACAACAATGTGTTGCTAGCTTGGAACAATTTCCCAACTTTAGGGAACTTCCCTTGGCCTTCACTTTCAAGAACACATGGTCACCCACTTTAAACTCTCTTTGAGTTATTCCTTTATCTGCATAACTCTTCTACCTATCTTGGGAAACATTTAAATTCTATTTTGTTTTCATCACCTTCTCTTCCATTTCCCTAAGTAATTCTAGTCCAACCACTGCTTCATTGGCTGGGTTGTCCCATCTCACTGGTGTGTTGCACTTTCTTCCATAAAGTTCCTCAAGTGGGCTCATATTTAGAGATTCTTGATATCCATTTTTATAAGCAAACTCCACCAAATTCAAATAATCCTCCAATTTAGATGGTTTATCCATCACATACATCCTTAGCATGTCCTATATTACCTGATTCACCCTTTTTGTTTTCCCATCTAACTCTAGATGATCAGCAGTGCTAAAATTCATATTTGTTCCAAAACCCTTGAATAATCCCTTCCAAAAATTTGATGTAAATTTGGGATCTCTGTCAGATACAATTGTCCTAGGAACACCATGTAGCTTTAGTAAGATTATCCACCACTACCACGATAGAATCATGCTACTTATTTTTTCTAGGAAGCTTAATGATGAAATCCATCGTTACAACTTCCCATTTCCACTCAGGAATGGGTAATGGTTGTAGCAACCCAGCTGGGTGTCTATGCTTAGTCTTGATATTTTGGCATTCCAAACACCTAGCAATAAAATCAACCAGTTCTTTCTTCAAACTCGGCCAATAATATTGGCTCTTGATAGTTGTAATAGTCTTCTGGTAACCGCGGTGTCCGGCATAAGGAACATTATGCATTTATTTTAACATCATATTTTTCAATTCTTGAGAATTTGGCACATAAATTATGCCCTTTTATATGAGACTTCCATCCTTTTCCATCTTATAGTTTTCCATTTTCTATTGCAAATCACCATGTTGAAATGTTTCCTTTATCTCCATGTATTATTGATCTAATTTTGCAACCTCTAGAATTCAGTCTTTCAAATTGGTTTAGTACATTATAATGGTTGTAGCATGCATCTCATGAAATATCCTACTRAGTGCATCGACCACCTTGTTCTCCTTACCATTGATATGCTTTATATCAAAATCATATTCAATAAGGAATTCCAACCATCTTCTCTACCTGGCATTTAAATTTCATTGTCCAAATAAATATTTCATACCACTATCATCTATCCTCAACTCAAATKTTTTCCCCATGAAGTAGTTCATTTACATATTCAAGGCATGAACTATGGATGTCAATTCCAAATCATGTGTAGCATAGTGTCTTTCATGTTCCTTTAATTGTCTTGATTTATAGCACACCACATGTCCATTCTGACTAATAAATCCACCAAGTATTTCTTTACATGCATCTGTGCATACAATGAAGCCTTCATTTAGATCATCAATCCTCAATATTGGAGCACTAGTAAAAAAATACTTCAAGTATTTTAAAATTCTTTCACAATCTGATGTCCACTCAAACTTCACACCCTTCTTTTGCAAGGAAGTGATTGGGTGTGAAATATTTGAGAGTCCTTCAATAAATATTTTGTAGTAACCTGCAAGTCCCATGAATGATCTCACCTTAGAGGCATTCCTTGGTGTTTCCCCCCCTCAATGAATTTAATCTTCTCTAGGTCCATTGTTATCCCTTTCTTTGAAATAATATGCCCCAAGTAATGTATCTGTCGTTGGTAGAATGAGAACTTTCTCAAATTTACAAATAGAAGATGTTCTCCCAATACTTTTAGCACCATCCTCAATTGTTTCTCATGTTATTCTTCATATTTTTAGTAAATAAGTATGTCATCCAAAAATACAATGACAAACTTATCTAGGTATTCTCTGAAAATACCATTCCTTAAACACATGCAGACATTTGGTGCATTTGATACTCCAAATGACACCACTGTGAACTCATAATGGCCATACCTTGTTCTAAAGGAAGTCTTTCTAATGTCTTCTTCCTTAATTCTTACCTGGTGATAACCTGACCTGAGATAAATCTTAGAGAATACCTTAGCATCTTTCAGTTCATCAAAGAGATCATTTATCCTTGGAAAATGATACTTGTTCTTCACAGTTACCTTGTTTCACTGTCTGAATTCAATGCAAAGCCTCAAGGTTCTACCATCTTTCTTCACAAATAATATTGGGGCACCCTAAGGTGACACACTTGGGCATATATACCCCATCTTTAGGATTTCATCCAGCGTCATTTACAACTCCTTCAACTTTGGTATACTCATCCTATAATAAGTCTTGGATATTGGGGTTTCTCTAGGCATCAGATTTATTGATAAATCAATATCTCTCTTGGGTGGCAACCCCGATATTTATTTAAATGCATCTTCAAACTCTTTTAGGACTCCATAATACTCAATACTTGGTACTTTATCCTTAGGTTACTCCTCCATATTTGTTGCAAATACTTGACATCCTTTCCTGAATTTTTTCTCCAGTTGCAAAGTTGAAACTTCTCTCATGGTTACTACTCTTGGAATACCCTGAACTATCCCTAGGTTTCCTTCTTCATCCAAGCAGGAAAAATCATTATTATAATAGTCTATAATAGCATGAAGTTGGTCCAACCAATCCATACTAATTAGGTAGTAATATGAGACCAAAGGTATGATATTAAAATATGCCCTTGTGCTTAATCCATTCATGTCCACTGGGCATGACTCAACCATCTCATTAATATTCCTTTTAGCTCCTGTAGCTATCTACACTATCCAAGGTTCACCAAGCTTACTTCATGGAAAATGAAATATTTCCACCATCTTAGGATCTATATAACTATGAATAGCGCCTAAATCAATCGAAATACAAATGGGTTGGTTGATGATCTTACCTTCCACTTCATTCATTTGTGACTGAAACTCAACTTGCTTGTTATCCAGAGCTATGTATATCCTAGGTAAATTTGTGTCCATGTCCTCCATTGTTTCATTTTGATGTACATTGTGAACATTCCTCACTTTTTCACCACTGTGAGGTTAATCTTTGTACATGTGATTTCCCTCACAACCCCAACATTTAATATGTGGTTTCCTTGGTCTTTTCTCCATTCTCTCAGTGATCTTGGGTTCCTTAGGAGTCGGTTTTACTTGAGAATAATTTCAAAAGAATGGTGGCTTTGTCCCCTGTCTCCTATGTTCCTTGTTTCTCTTCTTATTATCTTCCCACACCTTTTGGAAAGTTGGTGTTCCTCTATGATGATCATAAAGGAATTTATCTATCCTTTTGGTTTCCTCTAGTGTCTTGGGATCATCATATTGTATCTTGTCTCTGATAAATGATGGTGACCCACTCAGGTACCTATGAATCTCAATTTGATCATCCTTGATGAAATAAATATATTTTAGCATCTCTAAGAACCTCCTTTCATACACATATATGGTCATACTCCCAATATTGAGTTCAAATAACCCCTTCATATTCTTATCATAGTATCGCTTTCTTGAGTACTTCTTTTGAAAATACCTTTTCAATTCTCTCCAAGGAACGTTTTTCTCATCAACTTGTTGCACTTTCAGAAACTGATCCCACCACATTGATTTTTTTCCTTTGAGTTGATAGATGGAAAATCTTTCTTCTGCTTATGAAGAGTAATTATGCAACTGAAAATACTTTCCCATGCCCAACAACTAGGTCTTAGCATCCTCATCCTTCTTGTGTTCACCATAAAATGTAGGTGGTTTGATTTTATTCATTTCTCCATGTAGCTTATCCACCCAAAACTTCTTCTTATGATTCTTGAAAGGGGATGGACTTGAACTACTGTGTATTCTCCTAGTTGAATTCCTTGTGGAGTGATGGTGATTCCTACCAACACTTATAGTTCTTCTCCTCTCATCATGAGACCGATGACTCTCTAATTTGCTTGAATCAGTCTCCTTATCCATATTCTTCGCAGTCTCCTTAGCCTTCGTTATTCTCCTTGGATTTCATAAGATTCTCCGTATCATCTGTATAACTTTGGACATCCTTTTGAAAAATATTTATGGTATCTACCATGTTCATGCTCTCTTTATTTCCATTTTCTCCATGCCCATTGGATTATGTTACTGCAACATCCAATCCCATACCAAATATTTTTCCTTATTCATAATTGTAAGTTCCTTGGGCATCATCCATGTCTTGGTTTACCGATCTTCCTATTGAATTCTACTTATGTTGAATTATGTTCTTGGTTTTTCAAAATGTATATGAAATAGGTGTTGATTAATTAGGTTGGTTGTAATTGATTTCAACCCTTGAAGAAAGTACAGTAGAAAATTTTGGTATCCCTAATAGTATGGTTAAGTGACTCAAGTTTGTTTGAGGTATAAAGATATGTAGATTAGTGTATTTTCATGTAATACTATTCTAGATGGATAGTACATGTCGTTCCATTATCGATGATATATGGAATGTCACATAAATCCTCACAGTTAGATAATTATGGCCTTGTGAAGTAGGAGAACCCTCATGAGTTATCTAAAATCCCCTAGAAGGTAAAAAAAAAGTCAGTTTATACTATAAATGCCTAGAAGTTTACTAGTCCAAGTGGTTGTAACTAGGAGTTGATTATAAGTTAAGTTGTTGCAAAAAGAAAATATTTAAAAATAAATTAGTTGAAACTAGAAGTGGTGAGTTTACTATTTGTGGATGAAGTGGTTGTAGGTGTACAAAGTGGTTAGAAGTGGGTTATCCCTAAAAGAAGGAAGTTAGGTAAAGTTAGTTAGAATATAACCCCTTGTGGAAGCTACTTGGAGAGTATAAATAAGAGAGCAAGGGTCTTCTATTAGTACCTATTGAGCACATTGAATATCTATTATTTTGTGAAAGGTTTATTTTAGGTACTCATTGATACATTTGAAGTTACACAAGTATGAGTGTTATCAGACTAATCGGTCGGTGCGAACACTAACTGATCTCCCTAGATCCACCTAGATCTAGAACAAAACACACCAGAACATGACACTTTCCTTAAGTTTTAGATATTGAATTTACTAACTAGAGAGGGATGGGTGACATGCCGTTTAAATGTCGCTTCCTCTCACCATCGCCATCCTAGCTCCATTACAATGCTCATACAATGATGAACCTACAAAAGAACACAACCAACCAAATTGGTAGCAATAGCATAAACTCAATATAAACCTATGTATGTGATCAAGGAATCATACAATAAAACATAACAAGATTTATAGGAAATAATTATATTACTGTATCATATTAAATGTGAAAGAGATATTACAACCATGGCCTTGATGTCATAAGGTCCCTTCCAACTGTCCTTCGTTCCCCACAAACTTACATTCCAAGAATTCTAAGAGCACAGATATGATAATATTCACAATCTATCTTGACAAAGGCAAAACTCAAAGACACTACACCCAAGCTAATAATTCCAAGCCAAATCCAACTTAGCCCTTCTCCATGAGAGCTCCTCTCCTTTTATAAGTTGAAGAGGATAAGGTGAGGAGGTTAGGATGATCCCACTAAATCATGAAAGTGAGTAAGATCCAAACCATTTGGATGCCACCTCACCATGGAAGTTTCTCCTTCTAGAAGATTTGAGAAAACGCTCATTTTTCCCACGTGTAAGCATTCTCGCACCCTACCTATAGAGTAGACTGTGAACTCCTCACGACCTACCTATGATGTAGCCTGCAAGAATCAGGCATTCTCACACCCTAGCTATAATGCAGCCTGCGAACTTCCTTTTTATAGGGTTTTTACAAAAGGAAATGCAACTTCTTTTCTCAGGAAAATTTCTTCTCCCTTCTCTCTTCTGGAACTCAGGCCACTGACCCCTCTGAAGGCAACATATAGGTTTACATCATTAATGGTCATAGGGATGACGAAAATAATGTGTAACAAGTATAGACATAGAAAATGACTCCCTAAAATTCAATCTAATTTCTACACTACCCCAAACATTCCAAAATAGAATGATGGAAAGCAATGAAAGAGTAAGTCATAAACCATACCTTTTATCCAAATGTTTGGTGTTGATCTCCTCAAGCTATGTAGCTCCCAAGGCTGCAAGTCTCCTCCAAAATATTACCTACATCCACAACTAGGTAAACAAGGCTACAAGCATGTTATTTCTATTCATCAATTAGGGTTAGATATAAATTGTTATGTATAAATCAAAGAAAAGACATAAAAACCATCATTTGGGACAGGGAAAAGAGATTATTTTATTCAATAATCAAAGATTGAAGATTAGAACCTTTGTAGGATGATGCTCCGTGAACCTGGTCCGAGATCCTCTTGACAATGCTCCAAGTGCACCTTCCAAAGCCTATTCTCACAATATATTGATCACCTCAGGGGAAGGGAATGCATTGTATGGGAGAAAAGGGCTAGAGAGGGAATGTTGAGGCAATAACTCACAAAAGGTTGCAAATACTTGGGAAAGGAAGAAAAGAGAATTTGGGAAGAGTTTCATCGTTCTAATGCTTGAGTGTGGAATGAGACCCCACGACCTCATTTTATATGACAAAATGATAATTATTCAGTTAGGGGATGAGCTATAGCAAGTAAATTGGTTGGGAAACCTCCAATAACCCGTAATCCCACTGAATTCCTTGCAATTTTTTTAATTTTTACAACTTTTGGAGGTATACACGGGTTGTTTAGTGTGAAACAATAATATGTATGTGGGTTGTCTGGCATGAAGCAAGAGTATGTACATGGGAAGTAATGCAGCAGGGCACACAGATGCTCTAAAAAATGGTTTTTTAAATAGAGTTCCTCAGTAGTGGTTTATAAAATTATGCAAGTAGGAAGGCCAATGCCATGTATGCATGAGTAGGGAATTTTAGGGCTATAAAAAATGCCCCCTAATGTATGAGGTCAGAAGATAAATGTATGGCCTAAATTCATTACAATATCTTCACTAATGAGAATGCACGAAATCGAGTGAGCCTGGGACCAGATTTCGGGAGGTGCCATATACAAAACAAAAATTATCTCTCTGAGGTGGGCATACCCATGCTCAAGATGAACTAAATCATGGTTTCCAATAAAATGCATTGCAGATCCATGTCATATAACTATATAAAGTGTAGTTGTGAGAAATACACAATGGATCTATATCTCAAAATCAGTTGAATATATACAAGTACAATATGCATCTTCAAGTAGCTAGTGACGCCTACGAATAGAGATGAAAACTTCATAACTCAAGAAAAAACTTCAAGATATTCAAAAATCATGTAGGAATACAATGGGAGTGGAAGACTCACTACTTTGAGGTCTTCGACAAGCCATCGGGAAAATACTAGAGGATCTCAATGATGAGGCAGAGAACTTCATTGATTTCTAATCTAGACTTGAATCGACTCTCAGGATGGTTGACTCATGAAAGTCAAGAGACAAACTGTAGAAAGGTCGACTCAGGTTGGATAAAAATTTCCTTGGAAAAAATCATGAAAGATTATCAGACTCAGGCAGCATAACATTGACATAAGTCTATGATGCAAGAGGCACCGCAAACTCTCCATATGTTTGGAAGAGTAACCAAATGGAGGAGGACACATCTCTATGTAGAGAGAACATATTATATCCCAATGCTTGACAAACAAATGGAAGGATGTGATTTTTCCAAGGGAGACTATCTTTGTTTCCTAAAAAAGAATGTATATTTCTCGTCCCCTCTTTTTGGAATATTTGATTTTTTTGTCTTTTTCAATTTTTAAATGAGCTTGAAAAACAATAAAAGAATTCTAATTTACAAAGGAGGAATGAATGTCGCAAGCAAGAAAATTGGTTCCAAGTGCATGAAACATACTAATGCTCAAGGAAAGGAGACATGTGCAGGATAAGGACACTCGAGGAAAATTCCTCCATGGGTCAAGGTGTCAGATCGCAGAGGCAAAAAGTGTTGGAAGGCTTGCATATAAGGAAACCTTCAAAGGTT